>ML781074.1:618541-636138 GCA_009831015.1 Picea engelmannii
TGTGTGTCACTATTTAATCTCCTCTCATATGGATTTTACAAAAAAAAATATCAATGGTGTTTACTATTTGCAATCTTGTCTGTTTTAATTTCTATTAGGATTTATTGACATGTCTTAAAAGTATTTTTTGGTTTTTACTAAAAACTAAATATAATTCTGTTTTTATTTACTACAGTATGAAGTTCGCGCATTTGCATATGCTCTAGATGGTGTATCAATGCAATGCTACACATTAGAATATCAAAGATCATGCATGTCTTATCTTTTTTCTTCTTTTTGTGACTTCTTAAGGTTCCTTTTATTTATTTATTTTTACATTACCATCATTTGTGGGCCATTATGGGGCCAAACATTCTATCTAATGAACCACACCCAAGCATGTAGCATATATAATTGCCTTTAGTTAATCATATCATATGATTCAAACAACTTATCTAATACTTCAACTTGGTTTTTTGTTGTTGTGTATAAGTAATCCCCTGGATATCATAGTATAAGCATAACCATAATTATGCAATAGAGTATTTGAAATGAATGAGATATAGATACCACTTCCAAGTAGAAGAACATGATAGCTTGATGACTGGTAAGGAATAAGAGAAGCACATGGAATCTGTACTAATAAATCCATTATATCAGCTTAGAGTACTAGTATATCAAGTGTGATTGATTATGGAATATGTACTTTTACTATTTACATAACGTGTTTTTAATGTGCATTGGCATATGCATAGACAATTTAGTGTGCATAGACAAATTGACTATGTGTTTTTAATGTGCATTGGTATATGCATAGACAATTTTGTTTTTTCTATTTTGTTTACTGCATAGAGCTTGGGATGTATGTGATTCAATTTCAATAATCATTATCAAGGGCATGTTTAGAATTCATTTAGAAAAACTACTCACACATGTCCAAATTTGAGGAGTGTCTTATAATTTTTTTGTCTTGGTGATAACATAAATGATCTCTCAATTTTGTTTGAAGAGAAAATAGTTAACACTGGTTTAGATGTAAGCATTACTTCTAGCCATTCAATTCCATTGTTTGTGTTTGTTATGCATAACTAGAAACATTGAACATATGGAAACATGAGTACTTACAATTACCTCATTTCCAAGGAGTTACGGTGAGATTTTACACATACAAGAAGTTTTCATATGCTCTAATTTGTACTGCATTAAGATAACCATAACAGGCTACAATAATTACAGTCTTTTAAGTACAAAATTTAGAATGACACGAAGAGAACATACAGAGAAAGTTGAGATATATCCACTAGTATAATTACATGCACACATGAATACAACCAAGATCACAAAAATTAGTGAGGCTTGAGAGTTAGAGTTTGACTTGGAATCAACAAAAACTTGGGAGAGACTTGGCATAAATTACTGGGAATTTGTGTAGAATGATAAATTTTTTGTTTGGGTTATAGAAAGGGGGCCTTATCCATAAAACAATAAAATATCGACTGAGTATGATTGGAGGACCTGCACTAAAGAAATGTTTATCTTTGAAGTGTTGTCTAAGTACAGGTGCGCACATGATAATTGCAGTTTTGATGTGTGTTAGGACTGATGGGTCGATTCATGTTGTGTGCATACTGTTAATGTTTATGCCATTATTATAGTTCTTTGCATTTCATAAGATAAGAGCATAATAAGAACAAGATCACTGAGAAATACACATCCACAAGAGACACAACATTTATCCTGGGAAACCCTCTAGGGGAAGAAAACCCAACAAAAACTTCCTTATCATAAATAGCTTATACAATGTTCAAGAGATAACTCAACCAATACAGAAAATTCCTCCTCAAGAGATGTGCCACCCTTCTTCTCCTCTCACCAACTTGTAATTGCAGCTTGCCTCATAAGAGAATGAGCAAGTGAAGTGTGTGTAAGAAGTGAGGCGCTAGCCTCTTATTTATATCGATCTGGCACGTGTGAAGAGTCACCATCAGGCAGGGCCGACCTCTCACTCTGGGTGGGTAAACCCACCTTTTATTAATTCTGGCCCTTTCATTATAACTGCTGGGGCCGACTTCTTATTCTGCACTTTGTAATTGTCCGATGAACAATCCGCAAAAGGGGATTTGGTCCTTATACAATTACCGACTTGATTAATCCTCAATGGGGATTAATCCAATAACAATAATAATTATAATGACATGATTAATCCTCAATGGGGATTTAATCCAATAATAATAATACCATGATTAATCCACAATGGGAATTTAATCCAATAACAAAATAATAAGAATGCTCTTCGCAGTTACATTATTTCAACACATACAAATGGGCATAGACGTGTGTACCTGAATGTTGATGCACACACTTGTATTGGTGTAGGGGAACCAATGCAGATATAAAACTCAACAAGAATACTACAAGCAAGCTCAAACATCATAATTGGTTGTCGAGTCCTCTATATCTTCATCTTCATGATGTGTAAAGTTTAAACTATTATGCCTAATCAAGATATGAACAAATGGGATGACAACTTCCATGACTCTTCATATTCCCTTGGCATAAAATATTGTTTATACACCTCCCTACGAATGAATGGTAGTTAGTACGAATCAATGGGAGATAGTATTGGTGATGACTTCATGTTGTTTGTGTTTTTGTCCGTAAGAAATTTATGTTAATTGACTTTTGTAGATGATACTTTGCCCAAAATCTTTGTGATGTTTTTTTTTTTTTTTTCTTTGAATAGATTCATAACTTTTTTTTCCATAATGTAGTGCTTGCGTCAAGAGAAGAAAGATATTCATATGGAATATTTGCAAATAATGACCATAACAACATCCACATACCTCATTCTTGCATTAATCTTTAATAAATATTTTTTAAAATAGATATATTTCGTCGCTCTTGCGACGAAGATGATTGTCGATAGTATGAATAGTTCGTCTCAACTATCGACTGTTCGTCGCTGTTGTGACACATATTTCGTCACAAAAACCAGGATAGGTCATTTCACTTGCGACAAAGAGGATTGTTGATAGTATTAATAGTTTGTCACAACTATCGATCGTTCGTCACTCTTGAGACATACACTTCATCGCAAGAACTACCAGGGTCGTTTCTCTTGCAACGAAGAGGTCCATCAATAGTATTGATAGTTCGTCACAAGAACTACCAAGGTCGTTGCAAGTGCGATGAAATATCATTACCATCGACGACACCATATGCTTGGATAGTTCGTTGCAAGAACTACTCAAGTCATTTCTCTTTCCATAAGAATCCTCGGTTGTCGTTCATGCGATGATCATCCTTGGTTTTTTTCTTGCAACAATATTCATCGGTTTTCATTATTACGACACTCTTCCTTGGTTTTCATTATTGCGACGATGATCATAAGTCGTCTCTCTGGCGACGAGCCTCATGGTTCGTATCGCTTGCGACAAATTCCTTGGGTCATCACTCTTGCGAAGTTATCCCAGGTTTGTCGTACTTTCCATGGCACATGAAGTGACATTTTAGGGGCCCAATATTCGTCGCAATCGCCACGATGTAACGTCGCAAGAGCGTCGAAATGGTCGTCAAAAAATGACCCAAATTTACTAGTGACAGTGTCCAACATTATTTCTACTTCAAATATAGACATTGCATTTTCTCCTGCAAATGCATGAAGTGAAGAGGAAGTATGAATGACATTCTCTCTAGGATTTGGCCCTATTTTCTATTCAATGAATCTCTTAGTTGATGTCTGGACGAAGGTTGTATCTTCTCTTTCCTCTTGTTTTACCTTTTCTAAATCCCTTTAGTTTTATTACTATAGTAGTACTCCCCTATTGATACTACAACTCATCTAAATTTAACAGTTGTGAGGAGAAAGCAACATTACCTGGAATAGCCATAAGAGGGGTACATTCATGGGGGGGAATGTTCACTGTGCTTACATTTGGATTAGTTTGACTGTTTTGAGTTTCATTTTTATTTTTTGCCTTTTCCATTATGCTCCCATATCAACTTTGTTTTTTTATTCGACCTGTGCAATTTTCTATTGTTCTTCATCTTCCTTCTTCTTCTTGGCTTCTGCTTCTGCTACTAATATTTGTTTTTCTTCTTCGTCCCTTTTTTGTGCTTTTTCTTTTGCTGCTAGTTTGTTTTCCTCCTCCTCGACATTTTTCTTTCGGAGTGCATATTTTTGATATTTTATCTCTTCATCTTTCTTTTTCTCCCTTTCATCAACAATCCTTTTAAGTGCGTCTTCCTTTTTCTTCTTCTCATCAACCTTGGAGATATTCTTGCAGTCAATTTTCACTTTTCCTTTAGTGTCCTCCTGATTCTTTTTCTTTTCTGCTTGTCTTTTTTTACATTCTTCCTTTGCTATCATGGCCTTTTGATGTCTCTCATCTGCCTTCATTTTCTCTTCTTGTTCCTTGACCTATAGATTTTTTTGGTCTTCCTTGAGGAGTAATTGGAATTGTTCCTGGGTGATCCTTCTTTTCTCTTCTTCTTCCACTTTAATTTTTCCTCTAACCACATTGTCTCGTATCCTTTGCAACACTTTTTCAAAGAATTGGGTTCCTTTGAATACATCATGTGCATAATTAACTTCATGTATCATAGAGTGAGTGATACCTACATACTTGATATGGTTCAGTGCCATATTTTGTGGGTCGTTCCCTCTAGTGTCTCCAAGGAACAAACATATTTCTTGTAGAGATTCTGCCTCTTTTAGGGCATGAAGACCATTCAATAAAATTTAACTTCCTATATTGATAGGAAATGTGGGCCAAATATTTTTACTACTACCCAAAAGAAGAGAGGTTATACCAGTTCCCATGGTTTGGTATGCAATTTCTCTGATCAACATCCTGTCAGGGACATAATGGGGAAAGAGGTGTAGGGCCCCATAATTTCTATATACCATGATGCAAGTGTAGTATTTGCCTAAATACCAATCCTCTAAACTTTTCATTTCAGCTATGGATTCCCTTGATATTTTGTATGCGAGGAATCCAAAAATTATGGTATGTAGAGGGGTGAGGAATAATTCACATATATCATAGATATATGTTTGGTATTTTATGTCCAAATTGTTGAACACACCACCCACACTAAGAGGGTGGGGGTGAATTAGTGTGTGGACTTTTCTAACTTTTCTTCTTTTTACAAGTTAGCAGTTAAAACATATTTGAATAGATTAAGAACAATCAAATCATAATCACAATGGACATAGAAGATACCAGATATTTGTATATAATTTATATGAATATATGTGAATATACTAATAACGATTTTCCCAACACCAACTAATTTGTTTCGGCACCAACTGAAGTAAGTAGCACCAACTCCTCAGAGAGAACCAACTCTCAAGCAAGACCCAGCTTGCTGCAAGACCCAGCTTGCTGATAGAACACAGTCTATCCAACTAGAGTTCAACCAACTATAGTAGAAGTGATTCATCAATGAATCAATTCTGTTTCATGATCAAAGGTAATCAACACTGATCAATGCACTTCATCTTCTCTCTGAAATTTTCACCTTCTTCACTTCGTCTTTCCTCTAATATTTCGCCTTCTTCAGTTCTGCTTCTCTCTGATATTCACATGGACCTCAGGTCCATATCCCCTTCATTTTCTCCACAGACCACTCTTGATTAGCGATCCTATATTTTCCACAAGCCCGTATTATCCTTGCACAAAGCGCACCCTTCCAAGTGAACCAATCATGGTTGTATTTATACTTGATTATGCTCAAAACTTGTTTAAGTTATTGATTTGACCTGTGCAATAACTAACTTGTTCATTAAAAAATTTGGGACCACTAGAGATCATCGTTTCAGGTATTCATCATTAAACCTAGGATCCCCTTTTCTTTCATAACACATGATGGATTGATTTCCTTCATCTCTGTGATAACAGAATTAGGCGCTTCCTTTAAACCATGTTCATATGATCATAGGTGTAGAACCATAGGATTATCAAATAAGCGATGCATTCCATTCTGCCTTTTTAAATCTCGTTACCATATGACCAATGGCGTTAATCAAACGTTAGGCGAGACGAGCGCTTGAGGGCTTATCGATTCAATGCTCACGATTCAATCTCCTGAAATGGACGATTGTCGTAACTTCGACACTTTTCCCTTCGGGTCTTCAGGACTTCCAACCTTTCAAATCTCCTGGAACGCATTTCTCCGAATAGATCGGACGGTTCACGTTTACTTCGCGGAACTAGATCAATGGTCGGATTCGATCCTTGGACCTATACTTCATTGCTTAATCCAACGACCAGGACTTAATCAAGCAATGAGATGAATGGCCACCATTTACTCTGCGGCTTCATTTATTATACTTAAGCTATCCTTCCACTATGTTTTGATCAATGATTGAGTATGCAACCGAACAACAGATCGATTGTCGAGATCTCCTTCGGGTCTTTGGACTTCAGAGATTTCAAATCTCAACCCCTTCTTTCCTCCAGAGTGGTCACATACTGAGTAAGTCATAAACAGTGGAGACCGCTTGCTGTCGGTTAACGCTTCCGCTTACACTATCCTTCCACTGTATTAGATCGACGGACGAGAATGCTCCCGAAGTGATCTTCAGATCAGACGTCTCATGTCCACTTCGAGACTTCGACATTCAGGACTTTGGGCAAGTGATGGTGGTAAAAATCCTGAAGAAAAACTCATGTAGTGACATAACTTGCTTACGCCACTTGATGACATGTCATGAGCTGAGTAGCTGCCACATGTCACTCAAATTATTGATTCGCACGTACTTGAAATGCCGAATCAACTTGACACTTGTCATTGTCCGATTGCGCCATGTGTCCTTGCTGACGTAGTTTTGCCGACGTGGATCTCCTCATGTGGCACATGTTCATCTCCTTGATCTAACGACTAGGATAGTATCGAAGGGTATCTCAGATCGACGACTGAGAGCGACTTCAAACCTTCATCCCTTAGGACTTCAGGACTTTTGACATTTCTTGGTGGTGAAACTCCTGAAGCAATTCTCCCGGAGTGACGTAACTTTCTTACGTCACTTGTTGACATGAGCCAATTTCCTCTTGACGCTTGTCATTATCTGATTATGCCATGTGTATGTGCTGACGTGGTCTGCCATGCGTTCTTGCTGACATGGTCTGCCACATGTTCTTGCTGATGTGGTCTGCCACACGTCTTTGCTGACGTGGCCTGCTGACGTAGATCTCCCATACGTCCTTATTGATGTGGTCTGCTGACATGGTCTGCCACATGTCCTTATAGACGTGGTCTACTACGTGTCCTTGCTGACATGGTCTGCCACATGTCCTTATAGACGTGGTCTACTACGTGTCCTTGCTGACATGGTCTGCTGACCAACAACCCTGATCCAATGGTCATCGTATGTCCTCAAAATCCGATGGTCCTTATTCATTTCAGATTTCCGGGCTTCGGGTATTTCGAATCTCAAGCTGAAATCTTGAAGTGAGATTTCTACGGAGCGTAACCTCCTCACAACTTTAGACCTGAAACGAATTATGTCTTTTGATCGGGATCTTAGATCAATGGCTCGATCTTTCAGCGATGTAGTTGTGCTAGCTTATCCTATCCTTCCACTTAGAATGATCCAACAATTGACGGAAATTCACACAAATGAGATCTCAGATCTTATCTCACTTATCCTATCCTTCCACTCGAAAATGATCTGACGACTGATGGGAATTTGGGTTTGATACAACGTCTAATGGGTATTCGGATAATAGAACTCTCAGCCCTTTCAGCTTATCCTGTCCTTCCACTAAAAAGTGATCCAACAGTCGTGAAGAGACTCGAATCAGATCCACGATCAAGGATGATTGCGGAACCACAACTTGCAAGTGATTTAACTTGTCACCCAAAATCTGCAATTGGAAGTTGCGCAATGTTAGTGAGTCAACCAAAATCATCAATCTTCGAAGCTATAATATCGGATGGTCCTGACTAATTGTGGGATTTGAATTAGCACGATATTTAATTCTCCTTTCGATCTCCGCAATTCATCCATGTCGTTGATCTGGCGATTGTGAATCCGACAGTCATGACTTAATATGATTTAAACTGATCACTTGTTGGATCAACCACAGTCGTTGATATCAGAGTCTATGAGATCTGACGATCTAGACCAATTGCGGGATTAGAACTAGCGGGTTGTTTAATTCTTCTTTCGCTCCCCACAATTCATCCCTGCTGTTGATCTGGCTTGCAGATCTAACGGTCACGATCCTCCAATGGTCCTCAAGACCACGGTCCCTCATATGACCGACGTCCGTAATATGAGACGGTCAACACAATCAATTTCTTCATCGAACAGTTGCTGAGTCTTCTCACTCTGATCAGACGACTGCTGAGGCTTCTCACTCTGATCTTACGCTTTTGATTACGCGCTTTGACCTCTACATATTGTTCGCTCCTCCTCCTGAGCTTACACTTTCGATATTCTGTATATTGTTCACTCCTCATCCTAAGATTTTATCATAGGAACATTGTTGATCCTATCGTGATAAAGAATAATCATGAATTGCTTCATACTATTCGCTTCTTTTGCTCACTGATATACTGTGCAATGCACTCTTCCTTCTGACCTTTGATCTTCATTTGATTCTGTACTGCGATTTCCCTTCCGAGATTTGATCTTCATTCTCTTTGACATCTTCTGCTAACTGATATACTATTGACATCAATGACAATATTTTCTATGGTAATTCATCATTAACAACAAATCATCACATCAACTGTTGACATCAATGACAATATGTCCAACAATCTCCCCCTTTTTCATTGAGGGAAACACACTAACTTCATATACAAAATTCCACCTAGGATGATGCTTTCTTCATATGAAGTTTTCTCTCCCCTTTTAACATCAATGGAAAAGGGTTTTTCCTCATGTGGTAAAGCTCTGTATGTTACTGAACATAATCTGAACTTGGGTAACTCTTCCTACAATCATCATTTTCTTGTCGTAACTGAATGACTCCCCCTGTCAATATGCTCTCTCTCTGTTTCTGACTACTCTCCCCCCTTTGTTTATGAAAAAGGTATCTCTCCCTGACAAGATTTCTTCCCCTGTTAATTTACTAACTTCTTATCTTAGTTTATTGGGATTTTTGTGTGTCAAATGAGTAGTCTTCTTGATACCAATTTTTGTAGTGATCGAGTCTTTTCAAAACTTAATCTAATTGCTTTCTTATTTACTAACCAAAATTTCCCTAGAGTTTTTACTGACTGTTCTCCTCTTGTTATTTCTACAGGATGTCATGTACCTCATTTTATACATCAGAATGTTGCTTTTGCGGATGTCGCTCTTTTACTGGAACACTGCGCAATTGTAGTTCATCTTATTCAAACAACTCTTGGATTTGCCCATTGATTCTCTTTGATCTCTAACCAGATGTATCCATCTTTATCCAAGATGCTTCTTTACTGTACATTGCTCTAAAGTTGTCTGAGAAAGTTTATACTGTGCTTGTCACATGACTACAATTCTTTTTGCAATAATTAACTTCACTCCTGTTCACTTGTTCAACATTTTCTATCCACATCTGTGAGTTTCCTGATTTCTTGAACTTTGTTCTCTGATCTTCTATTAATGCAACTTAATTTTTTTCCCATGTTTCATTTACTCCTTTTTTCGTATTGTATGAATCATTTCTCATTGACTATTTTCTTGAGTTCCAATAGTTACTAGATTTGTGGCCATATCCACCACAATTGTAGCATCTCATAGTGTAACAATGTGTAGCAATATGTCCAACATGATTGCAGTTCCAACATCTTATATTGTTGTTGAACCTACCAAATTGTTTTCTTCCATGATGCCTACAATCCAAGGCTTTATGACCATATTCATTACAAGAAAAACAATAACCATTAAAAACACTCGCATACCTTCTTTGATTCATCCATGAAGGTGTCTCTCTTCTAAACTTGATTTGAGGTATATGAATAGCTTCTGGATGTCTTTCTTGATCTGATCTTCTAAATTTTGTAGTGTTGCTTTTATTTCCTGAACATGAGGAACCTGAGTCATACCTTATTTCACTTTTTACAAATGAAGGAGCTGTGTCAGACCTGTCTTCATCCTTTACAAATGAAGGACCTGTGTCAGACCTATTTTCACCTTTTACAAATGAAGGACCTGCATCAGGTTTTTGAGGAGTATTGATTTCTTCCTTGTTGTATCCAAGATTGGATTTGTCATTTGGTGGTCTCTGAATATCCAAGATCTCATCTAGGGTCATGGAGTTGTTCAAGAACTTGATTTGGGTGTTTGAATTCTCAACTTTCTTTCTAAGATTCACAACTTCTTCTTCCAGCTTATGACAAGATTCTTTCTTTTTGTTCAACTGGTTCCTCACTACCTCCTCCCTTCTTTTGGCTTCTTCAAGTTGGATTTTAAGATTGACATAGCTTTCCCTTAGTTCTTTTAGGTCTGCAAGGCTTTTGCTTGGTTCATCATCTTCCTTCTTTTCTTCTTTTGCTTGGCTGATTTCATTTTTCAGTCTCTCGATCTCCTCTTCCTTTGCTTGATTGATTTCATTTTTCAGTCTCTCGATCTCCTCTTCCTTTTCTTTTGTTAGATTAACAACTTTTTTTTTCAATCTTTTGATCTCTTCTTCTTTGTTTTATAACTGAATATTTTTCTCAGATATGATTTCCTTATTGTCTTTGAGCTTTTCTTTTATTTCCAGGATATGCCTTTGATTGCTAAGCTCATCATCTTCCTTCTTCTTTTCTTTTACTTGACTAATTTCTTTCTTCAGCTTCTCGATCTCCTCTTCTTTTTCTTATAATTGATTATCCTACTCATATATTATCTTTTCATTGTCCTTGAGCATTTCCTTTATTTCCAAGATATGCTTTTGACTCTTTTCAAGAACTTCTTTTGTGTAGTCATGAAGATAGCTATAGTCTGAATCATTATGGTCATAATAGTATTCACAGAGACTCCAATCAACCTTTTGTTTGGCCTTTGATAGTTCTTATTCTACTTCTTCCATGAGATAGATACTAACAAAACATTCTTTTATTGTATCTGAGTCTTCTTCTTTACTTGCGGGGGAGGATTCAATATCAACATTATTGCAATAGAAATATTGTGGAGAGTCTTTACCTTTATTGATGGCTGAGTCTTCCTCTTCATCCTTGATAGGAATGTATTCTATGTCTTGTATTTTGATTTGATACATCTCTTCTAGCTTCAGCCGTAATTCCTTGGCGGATGTGCATAGTCCTATGCTTGCCTTGACTTTATCGGATAATCCATTGAGAAGAATCTTCAATGCCACTTCATTGTTCTTCCTTTCTTTTCTTTGGATTGTAATTTTGGATAGATTCTTTGATGCAGTTAAGTCCCAGGGCTTGCTTACTACTGAATTCCAAACTTCAGATCCTTTTGACTTCAAATATTGTTTCATATTTTCTCTCCATGAGGAATAATATGTTCCACCAAATAAGGGAGCTTCAATTGCAGAGAGAGCCACTGTCCACCCATTTCTTTAGGATCTACCTTCCAGTGTTTAAAATATGTTTTGAAGGAACCCTCTCTAATACCAATTGTTGAACACACTGCCCACACTAAGAGGAGGGGGTGAATTAGTGTGTGGACTTTTCTAACTTTTCTTCTTCTTACAAGTTAGCGGTTAAAACATATTTGAACAGATTAAGAACAATCAAATCATAATCACAATGGACACAAAATATACCAGATTTTTGTATATAATTTATATGAATATATGTGAATATAATAATAAGGATTTTCACAGCACCAACTAATTTGTTTCAACACCAACTGAACTAAGGAGCACCAACTCTCAAGCAAGACCTAGCTTGCTGATAGAACACATTCTATCCAACTAGAGTTCAACCAACTCTAGTAGTAGCGATTCATTAATGAATCAATTTTGTTTCATGATCAAAGGTAATCAACACTGATCATTGCACTTCATCTTCTCTCTGAAATTAACGCCTTCTTCACTTCGTCTTTCCTCTGATATTCACGCCTTCTTCAGTTCTTCTTCTCTCTGATATTCGCACGGACCTCAGGTCTGTATCCCCTTCATTTTCTCCGCAAACCGCTCTTCCTCAACGAGCCTATCTTTTCCACAAGCTTGTATTCTCCTTGCTCAAAGCACACCCTTCCAAGTGAACCAATCATGGTTATATTTATACTTGTTTATGCTCAAAAATTGTTTAAGTTATTGAGCCGACCTATGCAATAACCAACTTGTTCATTAACAACTTTGGGACCACCAGAGATCATCATTTCAGGTCTTCATCATTAAACATGGCATCCGCTTTTCTTTCATAAATCGATCACAGGATGGATCGATTTCCTTCGTCTCTATGATAACAGAAATAGGCGCTTCCTTCAAACCATGTTCATATGATCATAGGCGTAGAGCCACAGGCTTATCAAATAAGCGACGCATTTCATTCTTCCTTTTTAAATCTCTTTACCATATGACCAATGGCGTTAATCATACGTTAGGCGAGATGAGCGCTTATCGATTCAACGCTCATGATTCAATCTCCTGAAATGGACGATTGTCGTAACTTTGGCACTTTGCCCTTTGGGTCTTCGGGATTTCAAACCTTTCATATCTCCCAGAGCAGGTTTCGACGAATAGATCAGACGATTCACATTTACTTCGCGGAATCAGATCAATGGTTGGATTCGATCCTTGGACCTATACTTCATTGCTTAATCCAACGACTAGGAATTAATCAAGAAATGAGATGGATGGCCACCATTTAATCCGCGACTTTGTCTATTATACTTACGCTATATTTCCACTATGTTTTGATCAACGGTTGAGTATGCACTGAACAACAGATCGACGGTCGAGATCTCCTTCGGGTCTTCGGACTTCGGAGATTTCAAATCTCAACCCCTTATTTCCTTCGGAATGTTCACCTGTTGAGTAAGTCATAAACGGTGGAGAATTCTTGCTGTGAGTTAACACTTCCACTTACACTATCCTTCCAATGTAGTAGATCGACGGACGAGAATGCTCTTGAAGTGATCTTCAGATCGGACGTCTCGTGTCTACTTCGAGACTTCAGGACTTTGGGCAAGTGCTGGTGGTAAAAATCCTGAAGAAAAACTCCCGTAGTAACATAACTTTCTTACGTCACTTGATGACATGTCACAAGATGAGTAGCTACCACGTGTCACTCAGATTCATGATTCACACGTACCTGAAATGCCGAATCAACTTGACACTTGTCACTGTCTGATTGCACCATGTGTCCTTGCTGATGTAGTTTTGATGACGTGGATATCCTCATGTGACACATGTTTATCTCCTTGATCTAATGGTCAAGATAGTATCGAAGGGTATCTCAGATCGAAAGTTGAGAGAGACTTCATACCTTCGTCGTTCATGACTTCGGGACTTTTGACATTTCTTGGTGGTGAAACTCCCGAAGGAATTCTCCCGGAGTGACGTAAATTGCTTATGTCACTTGATGACATGGCACGAGCCAATTTCCTCTTGACGCTTGTCATCATCTGATTATGCCATGTGTATGTGCCGACGTGGTCTGCCACGTGTTCTTGTTGGCATGGTCTGCCACACGTTCTTATTGACGTGGTCTGCCACACGTCCTTGCTGACGTGGCCTGCTGACATAGATCTCCCATATGTCCTTGTTGACATGGTCTGTCACATGTCCTTGTAGATGTGGTCTACTGCGTGTCCTTGCTAACGTGGTCTACTGAAAAAAAAACCTGATCCAACATTCATCGTATTTCCTCCAAATCCGATGGTCCTTATTCGTTTCGGATTTCTGGGCTTCGGGTATATCGAATCTCAAACTAAACTCTTGAAGTGATATTTTTCTGGAGCGTAACCTCCTCGCAAATTTAGACCCAAAATGAATTATGTTCGTTGATCAGGATCTTAGATCAATGACTTGATATTTATACGATGCAGTTGTGCTAGCTTATCCTATCCTTCCACTTAGAATGATCCAACGACTGACGAAAATTTGCACAAATGAGATCTCAGATCTTATCTCGCTTATCCTATCCTTCCACTCGAAAATGATCTACGACTGACAGGAATTTGGGTTCGATCCGATGACTGGCGGGTATTCGGATAATCGAACTCTCAACCCTTTCAACTTATTCTGTCCTTCGACTAAAAAGTGATCCAATGGTTGTGAAGACACTCGAAGTAGATCCACGATCAAGGATGATTGCAGAACCACAACTTGCGAGTGATTTAACTCTTCACCCAAACTCCGCAATTGGAAGTTGTGCGCTATTGGTGAGTCAACCTCAATCGTCGATCTTCGAAGATATAAGATCGGACGGTCCTGACTAATTGCAGGATTGGAACTAGTGTGATATTTAATTCTCCTTTCGATCTCCACAATTCATCCCTGTCATTGATCTGGAGATTGCGCATCCGACGGTCATGACTTAATATGATTTAAAATGATCGTTTGTTGGATCAACCACAGTCGTCGATATCAGAGTCTATGACATCTGACGATCTAGACCAATTGCGGGATTAGAACTAGTGGGTTGTTTAATTCTTCTTTCACTCCCCCCAATTCATCCCTGCCGTTGATCTGGCTTGCAGATCCGACGGTCACGATCCTCCAATGCTCCTCAAGCCCATGATCACTCATATGACCGATGTCCGTAATATGAGAGGGTCAACACGGTCAATTTCTTGATCGAACAACTGTTGAGTCTTCTCACTCTGATCGGACGATTGCTGAGGCTTCTCACTCCGATCTTACACTTTTGATTCCACGCTTTGACCTTTGCATAATGTTCTCTCCTCCTCTTGAGCTTACACTTTCGATCTTCTCTATATTGTTCGCTCCTCCTCCTGATATTTTATCATAGAAACATTGTTGATCCTATCGTGATCAACAATAATCACGAATTGCTTCATACTATTCTCTTCTTATGCTAACTGATATACTATGCAATGCGCTCTTCCTTCTGAGCTTTGATCTCCATTTGCTTCTATACTTCATTTTCCTTTTTTTATCTTTGATCTTCATACTAGTTGACATCTTCTGCTACCTGATATACTATTGACATCAATGACAATCTTATTTGTGGTAATTCATCATTAACAAAAAATCATCACGTCGACTGTTGACATCAATGACACTATGTCCAACACAAACATTTAGAACAATAAACACATATTGGAGGTTGATCTTGATCCCAAATCCACCCAAAAGAAGAAAAATATATGGAAGAGCATATGACATTAACTAGATACGCGGACATGTAAAAACAAGGTTTCTTCATACCTGGGACATTTTTTTATGTTCATGCAGATATTAAAAGTTAGTATTTCTGCCCAGTTGAATACTTGTCCTATCTTCACAACTATGTATGGCATGGGTAGCCATTCAATTTGAAAGTCTGTGATCTTTTCTTCCCCACATAAACTTCTCAACATGGAAATCAACATCCTGTATGGTCTTTTGAATGGACATGCAGGAATTGATCTTTTCCCTTGCTTGAATTTTCTTATTTTATCTATCCACTAGTCTTCCATAAACTCGACAAATTCCTTGTTTTATTTGGTAAATCTATTCATCAATGATTCATTAAGGGAAACCACAAGCTCTAGAAGGTGATATTGGAGGATAACATCTTCAGGCCTCAGAGACGCTATCTAGATTCTCGACTTGCTCATGATTGTGGCCATGTTCAGATCAAATTGTTTGAAACACCATTTAGCTACATCATTATTGGAACAACATGGGATGAGCAACCACCTGGTGAATACCACTTTTCCAGATATTATGATATACTTCCAATTGTTCGTCTTCTGTTGAAAAATCATCAATGTTTAAGGTTCTGTATACCTCATCATACTGGGGGCAATGATCTTTCTCATTGTGATAACTAGTATCTGTCACCAAGATGCCACCTGGATTTGTTGAACACGCAAGTGCAGGAGTTGGAGCAGGTGTTATAGGATTTTTTTCCTTTTTGGTGTTTGGGAACGACATTGTGTAGATGTTGTGTCCTATGACAAGAGAAAAAAAATAAGTCTATCTAACAAATATAATGATACAGTAATACAAAAATTGAAACCATTGCATACCTGTTACTCTTGAAATGTAGTCAAGGCTTAAAGCTGGCTCACAATCACAATATGCAGAATAGAGTGTTTTAAAAAATTCATAGAGGTAAATAATGAGTCAAGTGTGGTTTTAAGGTTATTATGGAGATACAAATTTACCCTAACTCGTGAAATTAATGTTCAGTGCGCGACAACTTATTTGCAAGGATAACATCACTTCACCATTAATGCATTTGGTGGTACAAATATCTTATATTTGTGTATCAGAGGTGTAGTAGTTCATTAGGAGAATTTTGAGGTCAAAAAAGGGCCTCAAAACAAAAAATGTACTACAAAAATCCACTTTATAAGAGCCAATCACAATTAAGAAGATGACATCATCCCATGGGGATGACTTGGCATTGTTGCAGTTAAATAGGGTGAGTTGTCCCATTATAAATGGTGGATGGAAACCATAGCTAATCATGGTAATGCTATGAGTACTTTTAAATTCAAAAAACAAAGTACTCATAATAAATGTCTTTTCCCACTTCTCTAATAAAATAATATTATTGTTGTATCATCAAAATATCCATATCCTTTTATTTTCTCGATAAATATATTCCATATTAAATGATGTTTTATGAAATTTTCTCCTTTCAAATCCCAAAACCACGACTATCAAATCCTTTTTCAAGCTTAGTGTGGGTTTGGAGCATGGAGGAAAGGGTTTGGTAGTAGGTTTGTTATTTTTCTCTCAGAAATGGCATTCAAATGGAACTAATCCAAAAGCTTTGTTTCAAAGATGAAAACCTTTATTGGTGTGCCCTTATAGTAGCATAGACGAGTTTGGTAGCAAGGAGAAAGAATTCGTGTGGGTTTGATAGCAGCAGAGAGGAAACATTCTCGTGGGTTTGGTACTAGGGAGGAAGCCATGGTTTTCTTTGCTATTTCTTCTTCAAGCTTTGCGTGGGTTTGGTATCCTATTTCTTCTTCAGGCTTTGGGAATTTGGGAGCAAGGAGGATTTCGTTTGGGAAAAAGGGTGAAGCCTCTCTATTGGTAAAACTATGAACTCCTTCTCTTGTTTCCTTTTTTCCTTAGCTTTGTTTTTCTATAGCCACACACTGCTTATGGTCATGAAAATGATGCCTCACAACTCTTTAAGGAAATACAATAGGTGAACATAGAGCCAAATAATGCAATTTTCATTGGTGTTCTATTTGCTTGCATCCAGATAGGCTTAGAGGACAAAGGAATGTGTTACTTCGATTCTATGGATAAAGAATACAACATTATAACAAGAGAGGAGAAGTATGCCTACGTTTTTGACCTTCTTGGTCATGTTGGATACCTGGATGAGGCAAGAGGGTTTTGCAGTTTAGAGTGTTAAAATTGGGGTAAATTTTTAGTGTTAAATATTTTTAGGGGTAAAATAGGTACACAGTGTTAAAGCTTATATGTTTGATTTCAACCTTAATGGCTCTATGGAGTATCTAGCATGAATTTAGTTTTTAGCAGGCTCTTTGTTGTTTCAAACTCTGGTATTTTAATGCCTTTCCATGG
>ML781074.1:636162-664563 GCA_009831015.1 Picea engelmannii
TATTTTCTTAAGTTTGTTGGAATACTAAGAGGGGGGGGGGGGATGAATCAATATTACCCTTTTTCAACAATTAATAGAATTTACTTTTATATTTTGTTAATTACCACAATAGATCAACAATAGATTTGTTTGTAAAATCAATTATATAAATATAATTTATAGGAATTACAAGGCTTTTATGAAGAATAGTGAAGGGCACCGATCCTTTTTAGAGCACCAACTTTAGGAGACACAAATCCCCTTCTTCAGGGCACCAAAATTAGGAAGCACCAACTCCCTTGTATTATAGGGCACCAACCCTAGGAAGCACCAACTCCCTTATCTTTAGGGCGCTAACCCCCTGAAGCACCAATTCCCTTGTTTTTAGGGAACCAACCCCAAGAAGCACCAACTCCCTTGTGTTTAGGGCACCAACCCTAGGAAGCACCAAATCCCTTATATTTACTTAGTAAAGGATATGAATCCTTCCGTGCTCCTCCCTTCCACCCTCACTTCATAAGAATCATCAATTCTTCTTCTTGGACTCTGCTTTTGTTTTGATCTTCTGATATGGACTATAGAGACACTTTCTTCTCACAATTCTTTCTCATTTATATAATATTACAACTGGTGTGAGATATGAAGCATTGTGTCCCTTTGTTTGGACCATCACACCTCTTCATTTTAAATTAACAATAATCTTTATTATTATTCAAACATTATTGTGAAGGATTTTAATTTAGTGAGAGTGATTTTCATAAATCGATCATGGGAATGGATCGATTTCTTTTAACTCGATTCCATGTCTCTTCAAATATTGCAGAAATCAAATTTTGCGGAGGCTCTTCCTTCAAACCATTTACATGTGACCATATGCATAAACCACATGATTATTAATTTAAGTGATGTTCACAGTGCTACACGGCTTTATGTGCCTGTAACCCATGACCGGGGGCTGGAACCTAGTCCTCCAGACTTCGACATTCGAGTGTATTATCTTTCATCCAGTCTTCCGAAGCTTTGACCTCTCACAAGGATTAATCTAATGGTTAGCATGATTCCTGGAACTAAATCAATGGTCTATCTTTGATCCTTACACTATCCTTCCACTGCTTAATCCAACGGCTATGACTTAATCAAATATTGATATGGACGACCACTATTTACTTCGAGACTTCGGGACTTCCAGGGTTCGGAGGTCCAAGTAATTGTTGTTCCAATTTCCACCAGAGTTGGTTAGTGCCAATGTGGTCAACATGGGAGTTCTTACGTCATCTTTCCACTACATTTTGATCTAACGATCATGTGAGAATCCAAAGGTTCTTAGATCAATGGTTAGCATTGACTTCGACCTTCGACGCTTCGGGTATTCTCCTAAAGGACTAACTCCCGGAGTGACGTAACTTGTTGACATCACTATTGACTTGGAACTGGTCGAGTGGCTTCCATGTATCACCTAGATTCTTGACTTACATACCCTAAAGTGCCAACTGGACCTTGACACTTTTCACCATCTGATTATGCCACATGTCCTTACTGACCTGATCTTTACTGGCGTGGATTTCCTAATGTATCACATGTCCTCCTCTTGGATCTAACGTTCATAGGTTCATCTGAATCCTTGATCCAACGACTGTGATTAGTTCATTTCGGCCTTTGGGACTTTGGGTTATTCACTTTTCCCACTTCCCAATTCTCCTGAAGTGAAATTCCCCGAATAAACCTTGATTAACTTGACTTCATCTAACGATCCTTCTTTTATGCGAAAAAATTAACATGATCCAATGGTCGTGGGGAATTCAGTTATTTCGGGATCTTGTGAATCCTTGATCCAACAACTGTGATCAGTTCTAGATCAATGGACTAGATTCATTTCGGCCTTCGGGACTTTGGGTTATTTGTTCCCAATTCTCAAATCTCTTGTAGTGAGATTCCCCGAATAAACCGCAAGTAACTTGACTTCATCTAACGATCCTTATTTGAAGTGAAAATCTTAACACAATCCAATGGTCCTCAGGAATTCGGTTATTTCAGGATCTCGTGAATCCTTGATCCAACAACTGTGATCAGTTCTAAATCAATGGTCTAGATTCATTTCGGCCTTCGGGACTTTGGGTTATTCATTCCCAATTCTCAATTATCCCAAAGTGAGATTCCCCGAATAAACCTCAAGTATCTTGACTTCATCTGACGATCCTTCTTTGACGCGAAAATCCTAACATGATCCAACGGTTGTCAGGAATTTGACTATTTCTGACTCAGGGGCTCCAGGGTTCTGGGGTAGTGGAACCGATGCCAACCATAGATCTACTGGCAGGTGACGATCGATGGTCAGTGTATATTTCGAAACTGAAACTTGCATGATTGTTAACTCCAACCATTGCATCCCGCAATGGTTCCCCACCGTTGATCTTCCCTTACTGAGATCCGATGGTCAAGACTTAATCAAATGTTGATCCGAAGGTCCTCCTCTATAACTCCCAGATCTGATGGTCCTGGTTTGTCCCGAAATATACATCATTGGACAAGATTCTCCCTCGATTCTTTTGTAGTTTTACTGTGGGGATTTTAATCCTGATCACATTCCTGCAATGTGCTTTCCCTTCTGATATTTTTGGTAGATTCCTCTGCATGTTATTCATAACAACACATCATCACCGCAATGTGATTTACCTTCTAAGATTTTTGGTTTTGTACTTGGATTCTGACTAATCGAGATCATTGATCTGTTGGGAATTCTATCTCGATGGTGTTTCTACATTGCGTTGATCTCGTGAAATATAATACGCTGCCTCATCTGAGTTTTAGGTATATTCCTCTGCATGTTGTTCATAAAAACTCATCATCACATCATAATGACATCGACTATTGACATTAATGACAACACATCAATGACAATATGTCCAACAAAGTTGTATTCTTACACCCCATCCTCATTCAAGTTGTTTGTCAAGAAAATTTGTTTTCAACATTGATTCAAAAATAAATGATGATAGTGAATTAGGATGGGTACTCAGAATAATGTAAGAAAACAACATATAGTATGTACTCACAAAGGTTGTCCTTCATCTTTTTAAAGATCCAAATATGTAACTCTGTTTTTAAAGTTCTCATAGTGGGGGTTGTAAAAAAAATCTTCTTTTTCTTGATTTGCTCCACACAAAATTAGTACCTTTCATATGTATTTTCTTGTCAATTTTGGGGTTCCTTGGTGGCTTTTAAGGTCTACAAAAACTGCAATACTTGGTTGTCAACTTGTCAATGTCTTTGTGAAAGGAATGTTATAGAGTGTGCATATATTATGCCAAATATTGTTGATGAAATCTCATATTTATTTGTGTAATTTCCATTAGTTATATATATAATTTATTTAAAACATATTGATTCCAAGGTTTCTATGTTAGAGAAGGGTTTGAATTGTAAATAAAGTAATATGGTTTGTGTAGTTGTCTGAGCCATCACAATGTGGAAACGTCTTCCTATTTTTAGTACTGGAATATTCTCTTCTTTGTAAACAAAAGAAAAATAACTCCTTGGGTATTGTCATTTAAATTGTTGGAGTGTTGGTGATTAGTGGTTGTTGGATTAAATTTCATGAAAATGAATTTTTGGTGATCTTGATTAAATGTCAATCCCATATCCTCATACATGATAGAACCCAAAGGAAAATGTTGCAACCCTGTCAATTCAAAAGAATTCCAAACCCTGTATGGACCAGGTCATGGTGATGCAACAACTTAGTATACAAAGGATGCATCCACAAATGAACAATATATATTCATATTTACATGAATTGGATAGGAAGATAAGGGAACTGGGATATATGTCTGACATAATCTTTGTACTACATGAAGTGGAGGAATAGTAAAAGGAACAAGGTCTCTACCAACATAGTGAGAAAATAGCAATTTATTTTTCTTTTCTTTGGCTTATGAGTATTTCATGGAATAGTTATCCAGGTCATGAGAATTCAATGTGTATGTAGGGACTACCACAATGCTATCAAGTTTATCTCCAAAATTGTGGCACCAAAAATTGTGGAGGAATATCAAATTCTTCCATCATTTTAAGATCATTTTTTGTTCTTGTAGGGATTATTAGTGATGTTATGCAAGGAATTTTCTGTAACAAGACTCTATATGGTGAGAGCTTGACAAATTAACATAGCTCCCTAGCTCAACAAGTTGAGTTGACATTTCAGTAAAAAATTGCACCATTTTTCTCAAGTTTGGTAGGTTATTTCCAAGTTTGCCAAGTTTTTATTTTTAATTTATTGTTGAGTTCTATGCCAAGTTAATTCTCCATCTTAGATTTGTCAAGTTGTCACTGAGTTGGAGTCTTGTGTCATTAAAAGGAAACATAAATCTCTTTGTCATCATTTACGTGGATTTAATTATGATGGATGGTTGGAGATGCACTATTAAATATTTATGAGAAGACCAAGCACTACCAATAATGGAGTGTAAGAAATGAGTAGACCATGCCAAGCATGTATTGTACAATGACAATAAATTATAAATTCTTTTCCAAATGGACATTGACAAGAATTTATTATCAAATTTGAAAAATTACCTCTACATAGTTGGCCAAAAATCGTTATAAATGGAAATCAAATCAAATTGACTCTAGTTTATGGAAGAATGTCAAAGGGTAGAAGGTGTATCAAATGTCCGGTTAGTTATCACACTACATATGACCAAATTAAAAATCTTTCATGACAAAATTTTTGCATATGATGTATCCCAATGCTTTCCATGGTATGTTTCTCACTCAAAACTTTGAAGCTTATGGTTATTCTTTTGTGTGCTACAATGAATTTTTCTCACAATTGATGTGGTGACTGTTTATATTATGGTAGCTATGGGAGGTATTTACCTCCACGTGTAAAACTGATGAGAATAGAATATTCTGGGAAGCAAGAAGAAAACCTAATTAATTGGTTAATAACCCTAGAAGACAAGTCGACTCAAGAGAATGACTTGTATTAGGTTATTAGCCTCCAAGAGAAGAAGTCGGTTAAAGGAAATGTTATATACTAAAGAATTAGTACCTAGAATGAGAAGTTGGCCCAGACAATCTGCCAGAAATAGTATAAATACAGGAGGCTAGTCTTCATTCTGGCAAGTATTCTCAGAATTGTAGAAGCAACACTTGTGCTCACTGCAGTTGGCTAGTTTGTGTGCAAGTTTGGAGGAGAGCTGTTGTTCCAGTTGCCGCAACTAGCAGATTTAGGTTTTGGCTTGGACTCTCTATTGGTTATGGTTTGGACTCTCTGATGAGCTCTTGTTTCTCTTTCTTGGTGCACTATCCTTGGAGAAAGGTGCACCACCTTTGTTTGGCTATCCAGTCTAGGGTTTGCTTCCAGAATGATTCTCTATCAAGGTTAAGGTGATTGGGGGTGGCTTTGGTCTATGGTTGGGTGAAAATATATCTATATTTTATGTGGTTAAACGAGCACATCCATTATATTCTAACAGGTTATGGGCCCACTCTATCTTCAGATAGTCTAACCACTGGAAGATATATTGGGAGGGTTTGCTCAGTTGTAGTTGCAGTTGCAACCAATTTTTGCTGCAGCAACGAAACCCTAACCCTATCGTTGAGGTACCTTAAGTGAAGGGATTGACCTAATTTCTAGACAGACTAGTGAGCCCTAGCCTAGAACATCTCTTGGTACTCTTAGCAAGATAAGACGTCAAGTTTGAGTTTTTGGTCAAATCTAGGGTTGACCAAGTCAAAGAAGACATGGCTTACTCTATGAAGTCAGAAAACAAGTTAGAAGGCACTTTTAATTTCAGAGCATGGAAGACAAGGATTGATCTCATCCTTGCCAAGAAAAAAGTGTTGGATATTGTGAAAGGAAATATTGTGGAACCAGAGTTTGAAGAAGGAAAAGAGAAGGAACTGCAGAATGTTGCAGTTATGGAGAAGTTCAAAGACAATGACATCAATGCCATGAGTATCATAGTGGATTCTATAAAATAACACTTGATACCCTACATCTCCCATATTGATTCATCTAAGAAGATGTACGATGCCCTAACAAACCTCTTCTCAGTAAAAAACATTGGACAAGTAATGAGTCTGAAGAATGAGCTCCGTGACATGAAGATGAATGATGATGACAACATAACATCATAATTTTTGAGAATTTCTCAGTTAAGAGATCAACTATAAGCTATTGAAGAAATCATTTCAGAGAAGGAACTGGTAAATATAGTACTCAACGGTCTTCCTAAGACATGGGATGCATTTGTTGCAAGCATGAACACAAGGAAGGAGTACCCTACATTTGAAGATCTTTGGACTTCTTGTGCACAAGAAGAATCAAGGATTAGTGAAAAAGATAAACCTCAAAAGAAATACGATGATCAAGCCTTGACAACAAGATTCAAGAATTTCAGGAACAAAAGGAAGTTTGGCTCAAGGAAGAAGCCAAAACAAGAGAAAGATATGTCAAAAATACAATGCTTCAACTGTCAAAAATATGGTCACTACAAGAATCATTGTCCCGAGCGAAAGAAAAGGAAGGAGACACACAAAKAATTAGTTTTCGAAGGAAAAGAATCCTCAAAGAAGACCAAGCAGAATAAAACAAACTTCTTCTTCTAAGACAAGGTAACAATACTCTTCATAGTTCTTGTACATACCATGTTTTATGTACATATCTTGCATATCTATTTCTTAGAAGATAATATGTTCAAAGAGAAACTATACTTATGGAAGAACAACAAGATAAGGAATGCTATCACTATGACTATAAGACAAGCTGCAAGATAAGCCAGAATTAGAATCAATCTTGAAKAAAACCTAGAAGAAGTAAAGACAGAAAGAAGTCAACAATCAAAAGGAAATTGGAAAAAGATTTGTGACACTTTGGAGAAGGCAATAAGGATGCATACGGAAGTGTGGAATCTCCTAGAAGGAGGGAGACAATTATATATTTCCAAAAGAAGAGCATGAATTAATGCATGAAGCAAGGATTAGGAGGGAGATAATCCTAAATTATATGATCCATTGAAGATGATGAAGTATCTATCCATGTTCCGATCAATGATAACAACCATGAAAAGAAACACATGTTTAGTTTGACTTTAGAACAAGTCTTCTTCGAAAAGAAGCCTTAAAGTATCCCTGGTTGTCCATCCACATCCATGATCCTATGATGAAAGGAAGAAGTTGGAATCTTCAGGGCATGGAATCTATAAGAAAACTCCATGGACCCAAGAGCTAAAGAGAAACATGAGGAAGAACATGAAGATTCCAAGAGAGAAATAAAATCCATAACAACTAGTCATTGCATCAAGAATCACAACACTACCAGTCTGATATGAACTCACTAAAAGCAATCAAGTAGAAGAAATGAAATTTGTGATGAAGAACAATGTATGGAAGACCTATGAATGAAAGCATTGCAAGATCCAGAACTAAAGGTTCTCCCAGATAGAGGGAGAGGACTATGACGATAGCATTTCCATACATGCCTCTATCTGAGACATTATATCTCCTGCTATATCCATGGGTTGGAGTTTACATTAGAAAAATGTAAGGACTGTTCTCCTCAACAGAGTAATCAAACAAAGAAGTGTATAGAAACCTCAAGGTTTTGAGGTATACCAGAAGGAGACCCTTGTATGTAGATGAAAGAAGACAACTTGGTAAAGAACCTCCAATGCACAACAAAAGCCTGGTGAAAAACTTTCTATAACAGAGATATTGTATCAGAATGTTTACTCAGAAGCTCAGGATGATGGATTTCTAATCCATGACAAACTCTCACGATGGCAGAAGAAGTACCACTTGGATATGTTCTGGTTTGACCCTTGCCACGATGTTATGAGCTAGCAGGAAACAAAAGATGAATCCAACAATGATATACTATATTGATTAGAGATATATGAAGCCTTCAGAGAAAACTAGTGTTCTAGAAAGACTAAAGCACATTTGAGATCAAGCATTACATTCTCCATGATCAAGTCCAGAAAAGAGAAGTGGTTCTCCAATATATATATCTCCACAGATGAGAAGATAAGCAGATATTTTGGTAAGGCCTCTGTCCAAGATGAAAGAGTTTGTGTACTCAAACTGGAGATCGTGGAGACGACTTCCTTATTGAAAAAGGAAGAGATGACTCCCAGGTTGGGAGGGAGCACTGATGTGTTATTGATTTATGGCAATCATTTTTCAGTTCGAAAAATGGTCCAGGATGAGCAGTTTCTTTCCAGTTCGGAAATTCGTTTGATATTTTTGACAGACATGCATTTTCTAGTTCGGAAAATGGTCCAGATCGAATGGTCATTTTCGTAATGAAAATGGTTCGATGGATTGTTGATGTACCATAGACAACGATTCCCCTTGTGTCCAGTGTGGGGTATTGGTCTAGGATAGTCTCTCTTCTTGACAGTCACTCTCAGTAGTGGTCAAGAAGACTAGTCTGCCTCGCTGGACAATCATTCTTTTGAAGCTCACAGTTGTGAGAAGTTTCGAAGAATGGTCCATTTTGGAGGTTGGTACAGGAAAATCATTTCCTTTGGAAATGGTCTGGACAGTCTTTCCCTAGGGAAGATTCATTCTCTCCAGGTTTCACTTTGTTTAGTGCTGGAGGAATGGCCCAGATAGGTGAATGGTCCAGGTTCAGCAATTAGGGACAAACATTCCCTAGGGAAGACTCATTCTCTCTGGGTTTCACTTTGTTTAGTGTTGGAGGAATGGCCCAGATAGGTGAATGGTCTAGGCTCAGAAATCAAGACATTTATTCTTCCTTGCTTGAGAAGAATAGTCCAGATAGCTCATCGTTGATGTTTTACATTCTGAGGGCAGATGCTCTTCCATATCTCATGGATGTGAGTGGAAGAATGGCCTAGATGATTCAGTTTATATCATAACAATGTTTTCTGTGCAGGTTGATATCAGATGATATGAGTGTTATGGAGACTGTATGTCTCCGGATAGTAGATGTATAATACTATGGTGGATGTGTTCCACTGATTGTGACTATATGTCACTAATCTAGTATATGTGTGCTACTTGGTGTGGTAGTGTACCACTGGATAATAGTTGTGTACTACTATGGATAGACACAGTTGTGTTCTATTGAATGACTTTGTTCCGATTGCCCTGAAGACTATCAGTAGTGTTGGAAATGATTATCAGCTAGATGGATGATCAATGAACAGAGTTTCCTTAGACAAAAAATGGTCTAGGAAATTTATTCTTCTAAGACATATGTCTGGATTAGAAGAATGGCTCTTGTGTCACTATGTAGAGTGAGTGACTTATCCAACATCATGTCTGATTACTCAGATAGAGTATGGTTTCAATAAATGATGCAATTGATGACACTGATAGTGATGATGGTGCTCATGATCTAATCATGAGATAGTCTATACGACTATGTTGATGCTACCGGGTGAATGGTATGTTTGTGCTCAATACAATTACCTTCAATACCTCCCTAGATAGGAGGGAGTGTTGATATTATGGTAGCCGCGGGAGGTACTTACCTCCACGTGTAAACCTGACGAGAATAAAATATTTTGAGAAGCAAGAAGAAACCCTAATTAATTGGTTAATAACCCTAGAAGACAAGTTAGCTCAAGAGAATGACTTGTATTAGGTTATTAGCCTCCAAGAGAAGAATTTGGCTAAAGGAAATGTTATATACTAAAGAATTAGTACCCAGAATGAGAAGTCGGCCCAGACAGTCTGCCAGAAATAGTATAAATATAGGAGGCCAATCTTCATTCTGGAAAGTATTCTCAGAACTGCAGAAGCAACACTTGTGCGCACTGCAGTTGGCCAGTTTGTGTGCAAGTTTGGAGGAGAGTTGTTGTAGCAGTTGCTGCAGCTAGCAGATTTCAGTTTTGGCTTGGACTCTCTCTTGGTTATGGTTCGGACTCTCTGATCAACTCTTTTTTCTCTTGCTTGGTGTGCTATCCTTGGAGAAAGGTGTTCCACCTTTGTTTGGCTATCCAGTCTAGGGTTTGCTTCCGGAATGATTCTTTGTCAAGGTTAAGGTGCTTGGGGGTGGCTTTGACCTATGGTTGGGTGACAATATATATATATATATATATATATATATATATATATATATATTGTCTATGGTTAAACGAGAACATCCATTCTATTCTAACAATGACTAGGTTTTAGATGACATCAATGCTTGTTTTCTGAAGAATTATGGAGTATGCCCTATTTTGTGATTATGGCTTGTAATAGCCTTTGTATATTTTTAATCGGTTTTAACCTTGTATTTATGTCCTGTCAGCAAGTGAGTCCAATTGGCAACTGAATATCAACTGATTACGAGGTATTAATTTAGGGGCGTTTCACAATATCTTGTTACCTAAACATTTACCTCAGAGGAGAGAACTTGTTAACCAATTTTCATATTCTGAGATTGGTGCTAATGTTGCATTATGGTCAAAGGAGCATCTTGTTTCAGATTCTTTCTCCAATAGAAAAAAGAAGAAGAAGAAGAAGACACTACAAGTCTAGGTGCAAAAACAAATACAGAGGCATTTCATAGCTAGAATGATGATCATGAGGAATATAGCATTCAATTAATAGGTATATTTTATGTTCAATGTTCTCTTTGTCTTGGGTGTGTAATGAATAAAATTTTAAAGGGACCGTCCCTTATGTTTCAAAGTTCATTCTTTAGTCATGTTGTTTCTGTTCTAGTGGTCATTTGTTGGACATTAATAAAATTATCTTATCTTACCTTATATTGAAACTCATTCTCCTTTTCATGTCTTGATTTGTATTGATATAGGGAAACATCAAGTATTTTCCCGTCATCATTCTTAATCCCTTGAAAGGATTTGTGAAATTCCTGTAAAGGTATGAGCACAATCTAATATTTATAGTTATTGAACATGTGATACACGACCTCTCTTCTAGCTTGTTATGCTAGGTCTGTTTTCTTTTTGATTTGTGTTTTCATGTTTTGTAATTGAAAACAGGTTGTGAAGACAACAACTGTTTGAAACTTGGTTAACACAATTGAAAATTATATGTAGGAAGATAGTGCAGGTACTTTCCATAGTCACAACTCCCTTTCTAGTAGTATAGACTATAGAGTGTCCAAAGGTCAATGATAAGATATTTACCATGGCTTTTCCCAGTATGATGTATAATAACAATAAGGTTGAAGAAAGGAATGAGGAGAAATATCATTCAGGGAGTAGTGTGGATGAAGGTTGTGTCATAGAAAAAGAAAATACAACGGTATGGAAAAATTATGATGAAGAACATGCAACATCAGGTAACTTTGGTGGAAACCCAAATTGTGAACAACTTGAGTTGTCTGATTTTGCATTTATTGTATATTTAATTGGTGTGATTTTCAATAATCATTTTAATGCAAATAATAATAGAATATGTTCTTTGAATCAACATTAGATGGATTTTTTTTCTATGTGTGTAGATAGGTTAACATTTTCTGACAATATTCTTGTGAGAAGAATCAAAAAGAACCAAGACATAGTTTGTACCATCTTGTGTGTATTTTATTTCTATAATATTGTTGATGGGTTGAAAATGGTTGTAGTTCCAGGTGGATATGTATCTTGTATTGCTAATATAGAATATCAAGACTACACACAACAATGTGTACACATTTTTACCTTAAGGCAAGGTGTAGCTCAAAAGATCCTTGAGGAAAACTCCTCTAAGACAAAGATCAAGGAAGTGAGCACAAAATGTTGTGAAGACGCTAACAATCAATCACCCAAGGGAGATTTTTTTATGCCCTCTTCAGAGCTAAAGTTTGTATCCCACTATCCGAAGGATATTCTCTTAACTACACATGGTATGCTAGCAAATGCTTCTGTGAAAAAGGCACAATCCGTTTTGCAAATTTCACCAGAACATGTCCCAAAGTTTATCCTTTATGAGAGTCCTTTAGATATGTTTAATTCATGCAAGATTTACTCTGATCTCACTAATGCAAATGGAGTTCTTGAAAAATTAATTACTGTAGTCATGTTATTAATCCCTTCTGGCCACTTTGTAACTTTGAGAATTGTGGGAAATGAAATAATGAGGATTGTCCATGGCAACATGCTAAAGAATACAACCTAACTCCTTCTCAAGTTCCAAAACAACTAAATAAGCATGGTAGTGATGATATGGATGGTTCATTTGGACACCAGGAGTTAACAAGTCACACAAATAAATATTTGCAAATATATAGTGAGGCAACAATAAAAGAGGTGATTGGGTCCTCAATTACTTTGTAAAGTTATTGTAGAGAAATTTGCAGTTTCACGAAGCTTGTTGCATCACAACACCAACAACTATGGATTGAAAGCTCCAGTCTATCGAATTGGGTCACATATTTTAAAAGCAGATATGCCTATGGTGGGTACCCCAATAGATATGCCTATGGTGTTTTTGGAAATTGGGTTTCTGCCAGTCCTCTATTCCATTTGCAATTCAGAGACTTCTACCTTTAGACATGCCATGTTTAAAAAATGCAATGGTTAGGGAGTGGGTGCTTGGTAAAACAATACCTAGTAATGTGTTGCAAAAGAGTGAATGTCAGCTTGTTCTCCCAAGAATTGAAAATTTTAACTTTGAAAATGGAAATTTTGTTACTGGAATTAAATGTCAAAGATTACCACTGCAACAACACATACAGGGAAAGGAAACATGATTTTGGGAAATAGAGAACATGAAATTGTTAGTATCCTTTGAACTCTATAATTGTATGTTGTTCTAAGACAATCTGCAAGAAAAAATATACAGGGTTTAGGGTCTAGTCTAAAATTCTCAAGTTGTACGTTCTTCATTTGCAATACAAATGATGCATTTCCTTTTCTCACAATGGATTTTCTTATTTTTTTTACACATTGTCAGGATCTGATTGGATATTTATGGGTTACATAGATATATTATGTGCTTTCTATGTTTGCAAGTTTCTCTTTCTCATTATTAGGAGGTTATTGTGTCTTTCTCTGGATGGCATGGTTATGGAAACAATTTGCAATTTGAAATGGCATTTCCCAAAACATTTTTGTTTATCAAATTAAACAAAGAACACACATTATACTTTCATGAAGATGGCATAAATAAATATGTTTTCAACAAAATTATGGAATTCAAATATTTTCTGGTGATCATGAATTAATACATTACCTCAACCATGAAAATAATGATAACATTAAAGGCATTCCATAGTACAAAATTATATTAAGGAAACCATTATCTTTGACATATGCCCACGATACTCAAAGAGCATGAAAATATCACATTTAAGGCCCAATTATAGCTGTGTATCAGAGAATAGTGAGGATAGATTAATAATGATCATTAATGCATAATTTCAACCATGAAAAAGTGAACAACATTATCAATATTCAGGGGATATTCATCCTTGTGTGTTAGGTCAATTTGTTATAAAAAGAGAGAAGATCCTTAGGGTATTCCAATCAGTAAGACAAATCACAAAGTACCAACAATATTTATCCACACAAGTGAGCATCATGTATAAACTGACTATGTAAAGTAATGTAGAAGTGGTAAGAAGATGTGGTCCTTTAAGTGTGTTTAGATGCGTGTCATCAAAATTGTGTTGAGAAATTATGTGCTCAAAGTCATTGTATGCAAAAAATTTATATCTATTAAAACGATATCATGAGGCTTTCTTCATTAAAATAACAAGGCAACCAATGGAATCATAACTAAAACACCAAGTTATTATGTTGAACACTAGGTCATTATTATACCTCTCACATCATCAATTCTCTGGAGGGTTTACTCAAGATATCAAACATGTTTAAATACTGCCGAGAAATGAAGTATTAAAACCAACTCAGATTCATGTGCAGATTTATGAAACCTCGTTACAAGTGTTAGAGAAACAACACAATATCTTGTGCATTAGGTGAGTTTAATTGTATATTTGTGCCATTAAGTAAGTTATACTCTCTCCTTTAACCACAATTCTTGTTCAATTATTTTCCATCTATTCTTCCCTCTGCACATAGAACGCATGCCATAATAATCCATTCATTGGCGATTAGTTCAACTTTTAACATGAAAAAGGTCTTATTATTGATTGGAAAGAGAACATCAATTTACAATAGCTTTTACCATATAATATTCCAATGAAGGGCATTGATCTTGTTTCCATAAAACGTTTTGTTCATTTTATAGTGGGTGAAAAGTCTACTTGTGATGGTCTAAGGGAGAATCTTGAATTTTTCATCCCTTGGGATGGGAATACTGTACGATAATGAGAAAAAAACTCCCACTCAATTTCCCTTGCTTTTGTAACCTTGGTAGAAGTCATCTTGAGAGCATGAATATTGTTGGTTGTTTTAATTGTCTTTTGAAAACAACTAAACTCCAATATTAATTATCAACCTAGGGTTCATCTTGTTCTTTCAAAGTTATTGTGCAGAGTATATGCAAACTGTAAATTCTAGTGACACATTGGTTGTCTTCTAATTATTTAAATCATGTAGTCAATTTAATCTGTTAAAACTCTGTAATAACCAGAAATGAACCGAGTAATGAAATTACTGAGCATTGAAATTCAAATAAATATACTAAAACAGAAACACAAGGCTAACTGATTTATGGAAAACACAGTATCTGATTAAGCAATAATACCTTTAACAATTCAATTCCAAATCACACTTAAAATCATTCACAATTAAATACAATCACACAACTACTTAACACATTCAATAACTATATCTAAGATAACAACACCTGCTAAGGAAAGTGGTCCAAGATTCCACGGATAGATGACTGTGGAAAAGATCAATAACTACGAACTACTATAACACAATCAATTGGAAAATGTCTTAGTTGTAAACTTCATTAATCAAATAAGATTGTCTTCTGAAATTATATCCCGAGTTTTGAAATCATAATTCAACAAAATTATCTACCAGTCTCTTCCATTGAATATGAATTCCTTTTATAATATCCTATCTAATTATCTAAAGAAAATATTGACTTTGAACATGCTTGTGAATCGTAAAGATTCACAAGCCATTCTTAATAACCAATTTATACAATAACGAATAATTGATAAATGAAAATAACTGAAGTCTTGGAGACAAATCATAACCCTCAGATTCTGTTATGAATTAGTTGTGAAAATGTCATAAATCACGGCCTAGAATCCATCTTTTCCATTTATCCATGGCTGTAGCGACCCACAACACTTGTACTTGTAGCACTCATACCTATAGCACTCCTGTAGCATTCCCGTAGCATACTTGCAACATATGTGTAACATTCCCGTAGCATACTTGTAACATATTTGTAGCCTTCCCATAGCATACTTGTATCATACTTGCAGCGGCTTCAATGAACTTGTAGCATTCTATTTCCTGCAACATCTATACTTCCATCTCATAAGTAAGTCAAATAATACAATTTTACCTACATATTATCTGCTCAAAAGACAATGTATTGAGACATATGGGCGGCCAAATACCTGATAATGATATTGTTGTTCCTGAGATTGTTCACGATTGTTTAGGAACAATGTTAAACCATCTTAAAACCTTATTTTGACTACAAGTTGGACCATCTATTCAGAGGGGTCTCCCTCATCAAATTAAAACTGTTGGTTACTCAATGTCACCAAGTAGCAACTCTTATCACTAAGCTCAAGTGTCGTATTTGGATGAATTAAAGAAAAGGATAACTAGGTAGGATAAAAGACAACAGATGGGAAAATAGGTTGTAAACCTCTCCTATCATAGGCCATAATCCATTAGGCATGGAGTCTCACTTGATAGAGAACAAAATCTGATAAATGATAGGTGGAAGAAGGTAAGAATAACATAAAATCTCAAACCTAATAGAAGGAAAATCAATCTATATTAGTCAGAGATGAAGAGGGTGGTTTTGCTGAGCATCTGGAAAATGAATTCAACAAAATAAAATCAAATGCATGTAAGAAAATATATCAGTGTTATGGATAATAATGTATGGATAGAAGGGAATATTTCACCTCTACCTCATAAGGAATAATAATAAAGACTCAGGTCCAGTCGATTCTCACAACATATATATGGAAATATGCAATCTTTGAAAAAATCCTTTATAACTATAACAATGGAGGTTATATCAAAGAGTTACACTTCTAACCCTAACATTAATATTACAACAAAAATATAGAGAAGAAATAGTTATGGGATTTTGAGAAGCTTAAAACAAAAAAATAGAAAGAAAGACATGGCTCTACTAAGAATGATCCATGAATCCATAAATCAATTCTTACTGTCTAAGAAAATTTACAACAACCACACAAGATTTACAATAGAAAACTCAGTTTCTGTCTCCAAATATCCTAACCTACTAATCCCTTTTTGAATTCTGCAGCTACTGATTTTATAATATTCCAATACTCAATGATTGATGCCTTCAATCCTGGAAATGGTTGCTCAATTTTTGCCTAAAAATATTTCAAATCTTCAACAAATTCCTTGTAAAGTGGATCAAATGAACATACAAATGTGCCCTCAAATTGGATTTCATAGATATTCCAAGAACTGGAGATGGTTGTTATGGAGTTCTTGACATTTCAATTTGTTTAGATATCTCACTTCTGCTGAAAGTAGAATTATATTTTTATTCCTTGCAACCTATTTGTTGCATAAAGTTATTTCCAATTTCTCAAGACAAAATCTCGTAGGTTAATTAGTCAAAAAATTATGATGTGACAATATAATCCAAATGTCCTCTTGGATATTGAACTTTCATCCTTGACATATTCTTCATATTCTTTGGTTTCCAAATACTCTTCCACCTATCTACTGTCTATCAGATGTCATAACAGTTCTACTAGCTCTCTAGAAGATTTGAAATCGTTGGGTATTTTCTCGAAATAACTTGAACTATCCCATAGAAAAATATGTTGCCATCATAGCTTGTGTCTTTCCTGACCACTAATAACTACTCCAACATATGTCATCATCATCAATGGTCAACGTCATGTCATTTGTCTTGCTCTTTCTGAGGTCATCCACACCAACTTTTTTCAAAGGAACATCTCAACATCAAAAAATACTCTTCATGATATTGTCAAATTGAAGAGCTCTTTCTTTAATTCATTTTCCAATATGTAGACAAGGTTGGTGCCATTAATTACAAGTGCCAAGGGTGCATGTTTCTCTACCACATATTATGAGCAAGAAGCTTATATGAAAGACCAAAGGAAATTGCATGATACTGTTACAGAAAAATCCCCCTACGGATCGGTGGATCTTCCCTCGGATTCTAGACCCCTAATACCGAGACAAAAAGATGCAAATGGACATTAATATCCCTTTGAGATTTTTTTAACTAGTTGAAAAGAGAGAGAGGGAGAAAGGGTGTGATGCACCTACTTCCGGTGTTTGTCCTCGTTGCTCCAATTCGAGCTTGATCTCCAAACTCGTTCACACAACTTGATACCTGCAAACCACGAACATCAAAGAGACACAAGGAAAATCCTACTCTAGCATACTAGATTAAACAAATTCATCTACAGTAGACAAGCATATGTAAAGATACATAAACTAGAAGGAAATATGCCAAGCATATATTAATGAAAACATTAAAAAGACACTTACAATCTGTAGATGAAGTTCCAACAACCTCTCCAAGTCCTCCCCATCCAACCCTTGTACGATGCTTCCAAGTCAGAAGTTTGATATCCAAAAGATTCCTCCCAAGATCATAAGTTTGATACCTCTAATATTCCCTCTCTTCTCCATGGAAAATCCCTCATTATATAGGATTTGGAGGCTTAACCACCATGGAGAGGATCACTCATTAGATCCACTAAAATGGGATCTCCAAGATATTTAGGGAGAAAATATCTCTTAAGGATTTTAAGGAGGAAATATTTCAACCATCCATGAGATCCTCAACTTCCCCTAAAAAATAGGAAACCAAATGTGAGGTGGATTCTCATACTAAATTAATTTCCTTTTCACAAATAATAATAATAATTCATGTGCACATAGTATTTTGACCTTCATATAATATATTTCTCCTCCACATTGACTAGGGATTGTGACATATGTTATTTCATGGTGTCGAAGTGTATGTGACACTTAGAAAGGTGCATATGACACTTTTACGACACTTGCAACACTTAGGGTGAGGTACCTAGGTGTGGGAATTTGATGTGTATCAGTATGCCCCCTAAAGTGTGAGGTCAGAAGATAAACTGATGGTTGAAACACTTTACAATTCTTCAATGCAAGGGTGTGGAGTTGGAGAACTTGGAAGAAGTTGCAAACAACCATCAAACAATATTAATATATGTTCCATTTCCAAGGCGGACATACCTATGCTTGGAATATGAGATGAATCAAAGCACGATCGTCGACCAATACACTGGGGATGCATGAAAAATATTGACTAAGGATATGGCCACCAAATATACAATGTGGATCCATACCTCCATGATATGAACTGATCGTACCCACGAGAAATATACAGTCGAGCTACGAGATGATAAAACATAGCCATAGACCAATACAATTTGGATATAATATGTAACAGTTTATATATCAACATGCTCAAATGATCTCCTTCCCAGCTTGGGCAAAGCAAATAACATAGTGAATGCTCAACCCAAGGTCTCCGTCCCAATCCCGATGTGGCACGAACCTAGCCATGTGAATAGATGTTTTGATGTCAAACATGGTAGAAACCACTTGATTATCAGTCATTGAGGTAAACCGTTAACAAGTGTGAGGTAAATCACCAATGATGTCAATGACTCCCAAGGTACCCCAGTACAATCCAACGAAAGTGAATAAATGAGATGAAGTCAAAAATTCATCGAATCATCCGATCAGAGGTCAATGATTTAAACCTACTTCTGGAGGCGAGGAGGCCTTCCATTGAGGCATGCAGGTCCCAAGGTACTAATTGGTTTCTAAGTCTAATTCCCGGATGATGTGTTGAAGTCGACAGGAAAAGACTCATTGAAGGAGGGCCTTGATGTATCCCCCATCATCGACATGAAACTGACTTAGGAAAGTGATGTAAGACGATGAATCGAATGAGTATGGACTGACACATGAAATGGAAACTGGCAATACTAAATATAGATGGTTTGAAGTGAAAATTCCCTTGAACATGATGAGGCACGACAACTGACTTGGCAACATTGACTTGACGAGTTCCAAGAATGTAATGTGATGACAATAAGAGCACTCTTCGATTGGAATAAAACGTATGGAGACACATGGAATTGGTATGACTCAAAGACAAGCAGATTACCCATCTTTAAGATGAGACGCAAACACGTGTCATGTTCAAGGGCGACAATAGCTTCCATAAAGGATTCTAAAAAACTTGACCCACTTCCTTCAATTTCCACCCCACCAAGATACATGAGTACCTCTTTTTCAATTAACAAGCTAGAGGAGGGTAACACATGCTTGATATAACTCACCTTCGGTGAGTTCCTCTTCCTTTGTTTAACGAACTAGAAGAAGTAAGGGTCCGTTCCCATATGGGCCCTTCAATGTGTAGTTTAGTGAGTCTAGAGAAGGAAAACTCGATGGTTTTTCATGTTTAGAGACTCTGAAAATAAATTAAAGGTGACTCCATGGTTGTCCTTTTTCATAATTTTAGTCTCCCGAGGCCGAAAAAGCGATAAAATACCACTCGAAAGATGTCCTTTAAAACATTTTAATGAGTGTGGAAGAAGTAAGATCACTCGACAATCTTTTCATGTTTAAAGAGTCTAAAAAGAGCTTAAAGGATACTCCAGGGGGCTCCTTTTTCGTATAACCTTTACGAGTATGAAAAAGTGGTAAAAGTTTACTTGGTCACATTCTCATGTATTTACGAGCATGAGAAAGAACAAATACTAAGCTCGGTATTGGTTTCATTTTTACACAAGCTTGAAACAAAATTAAACTTATGCTTGTAAATTCTCAACATAATTTCCAAAGGTAGGCATACCCATGGATGGTTGGTACTCTACCCCCAGCTTGAAAATCTAGTGGCTTAACTCCAAAATGATAATCAAAGGCTAGAGACATGCCCCCCCCAAGATTCATTTAATTCTCCAACTTTGAGGTTGTCACCAATTTTTGTACTAGATGGAGAAAAAGGATAAGGGAAGATGAAAGGAAGGTTCAAATATGACACCTAATGAAAGACTCGACTTGACATATATGAGATCTAGATAAAGACTCAACTTGATATCTATGAGATCTACAGAAATATTCGACTTGTTAGGAGAGGTGACTGTTTCATTTTTTAACGGTCTTGACACAGGAAAATAACTATGCTCAAGACCTTTGTTTCATTTTTTAATGAGCTTGCCACAGAGAAGCAAAACTATGATCATGGCTCCAGGTTCAATCCCCAAATTTTTGTTTAATTTTTTAACAAGCTTGCTACAGAGAGGAAAACTATGCTTGTAACTTCTCCTTAATCAAGGCTTCCAAGAGGTTAATACTATGGAAGGAATACATGTCAAAGGACAAACATCAGTCATGGCTTCCATGAGATCTTCATTAGATGGAATAAAAACACTCTAGAAGGAATACATGTCGATGGCCTCAATAAGGGTAGGGATATCTGGCTCTAATATCCCTATCGAAGAGATGATCATGTCAACTACCAGATATAAGTCAGGAGAAGGGAGATATTCCCTCTCGTGCGGGGCTAAACGCATGGGGCATGTCATTACATAATTGACCTGCGGTGGGGTGGACATCGCTGACATGTATGGATCATTTAGGTAAGGTGGATGGTTCACCATTAGATGAGGGTCAAGGAATGAAATCCTGTCGATCGTTACTGTGTTTCCGCTGTGAGGGAAACACATTACTTGAAAGAGAGTGAACACAAAATCTCTCATAACGTAGACATAGTCTCGCCCGAGGAGTAGGTTAAAGTCCAAGGGGTCATGAACTACCATCACATCAATGTAGACCATTCTTCCTCCCAAAGTAATTGGAAACTGAGGAAGGATCCCTAAAGGTTGATTATCTCTTCTGTCAAAGGTCAACAGATTCTGAGTTACGGGCACAAGCTATGGGGAACCAAAATATTTCCAAGCATTCGCGGATAATATGCTAACAAACTCACCTTCGTCTATTACAGTGTTAGGAACATTCCTATCACAAACATGTACGATGATTTGGAAAGACACGTAAGAGGGAATGCGAGTTTTTTTCAAATGATTCTAATTAATAGAAATCATTTGATTGCTCGAAGGGGGTTCCATTGGGATGGGAGGAATGCCCCCTTGTCTGGGTGAATCAATATTAATGTGGTAGACATGAGCGACATCCTCACTCTTTGAATGAGGAGCGGGATCGATTGATGACAGAACCAGATTGACCACTTTGGTACTCTTCAAGGGAGGAGTGGGGTTGATCGATGACGAAACTGGATCATTCACTTGGGTTTCACTGTTTAGATGAAGAGTGGGGTTGATCGACGATGAAACTAGATCAACTAATTGGGTTTATGGTTCAACCAAGGATGAAACCAGATTGACCACCTGATCATCTAGACTAACCGAGGATGGAACCAGATTGACCATTCCATAAACTAATGACAGTTTCAAAGAAATATTACGATAACTAGTTGGAAGTTGAATCTTTTAAAAAATACAATAAGCCTCATCCATACGAGGGCAAATGTGAGAGTAATGATCACCTTCGCATAAGAAGCAAGGAAATTTGTCAGTTCTATTCTTCTTACCAACCTTAATTTCACTAGTTGACAGGGTGTCACAAGCATGTCTTGCAGGGGTTGATGTCATGAAACACCACATTTATAAGACCTTGGGGAGACCAGGGAAATCCCTCATAAAATGGTTACCCTTACAAATCCTGCAAGGGAATTTGAGTTCAGGATTCTTCGTTTTAGACTTGTCGAATTTATGAACACTCCCAGTACGATTAATAGCAGTTGGTTGCTTGGATCCAACATGATCTAATGTGGTTGGAGGCTTGGTCCCTTTCTGGTTCTTGTTCTTGTTCTCTTTTTGTTTCTTCTTCTTCTTATCAACTTGGCTACTTGCTTTAGATATTTCACTAGGCGAAGAAAGAGAAATGGAAGGAGACCTAACAGGTGAAGAAGGAGAAAGGTCGACATGAGGTTGATGTGTGGGTGGTGTGCTTACATTTGAAGCATTAGGTGCATCCAAAGCACTTGGAAGATTCAATATCACTGGAGTGGGGAAAAACCTAACTGATAATCCGATCTTGATTCCTGGAAGACTCATTGTGGCAATGCACGAAGGACCAACATTTCCAAAAGAAGTAAAAGAGAAAGGTTCCCTGGTAAAAGGGGTTCCTCCGTTGGTACTCCCAGGAGTTGATTCCATTGACACTGACTCGAACTAGGGTCCACCAAGGAAAACAAACAACACACACTACAAATATAAGAAGCAAACAATCAAACAAACCTTCCCACAATGAAACCACTAGTTGGTGATGAAATCCAACATTGCAAGATCAATAAGGAAGGGGCTGAGATAGAGTGGGTGGATTAGTTACGTTGGCAATCTGCTTAACGGACTTACGCCTTGGTGCAAGTTCCCACATGGTTTTACCCGTGGGTGTACCCTCCAAGGAACCCGAGTGATTTTGACCACCGTCTGACCCAGGTACAACAAAGACTCTCCTTCACCATCACCTTGTGTATCAACCCTACAGATATAGGCCACTAAGGTTATCAACTCGCAGTCAACCTCCCAAGCGGGGTAAGTCGACAATCGGGAAAGAACATATGGGAAAGATAACAAGTCTGAAATTCTTCAAGAGAACTGAAGACAAATGGACCAGAATACTACTGAGAACCCCGAACGGATCTGGGATTCACGAAGCTTCGAGACCAAATGAAACCAACCATTTCTCAAGAAGAACCCCTAATATATGATATTTCCTATACGTGGGTTAAGCTTGAGAGGGGAAATCTCCACTGCTCTCCCGCATGTGGCATCATTTTTAACCCCTATGTGAGAGGGGGATCTCAACTATGCTTATACAAATAATTGGATTTACCGCTCCCTAGCACAAGATTCTATGTTTGTCTGATGGATTTGGAAAGTTATCCTCACAACCTATTCCAAATCCCTACACTTGCTATTGAAGGTTCGCTACTAGAAAATATAAAAGTGTCTGATCAATTTTATAAGTGCTTCATTTTAGGGTTGTTGTTTAATCAAGGGTGAGAAATTGAAACTGATGGTGTTGTAGACTCGACTACAAAATAATGCAACGAAATGAGATGCAAATATTTTCTTCAGTGAATCCTACATATGGGATGGAGAAGAGGTTCAAATTTATTCAACAAAAACACCCAATTCCCAAATGCAATTTGCTAAATGCAACCTAGTTATCTATACTACCCAACATAAAGAATACAAGTATCTTCTTGATTGATTATATTACATAAATACAACAAATGCAAATCCTTTAACACTCCTTTACTTTCAATCAAAATGAAAGGGTCGAATGCAGAAAAAAAAGACATGAAACAAAAATGATTTCAAATAAAGCATGAACTCACAGGAGAACAAGAGTTGAAAGAATATAATGGACTCAATCAAGGACTCAAAAATCGACAAACATTCAAGGAATACAAGAAAATTTAGAGAAGAATCCAAGAACTGATAAGGAGAAATATGAATCACTCCATTGTCTTGACAAAATGAGCAGCATGAAAGAGAAATCCAAGCTAGGTTGTGGTTAGCATAAAATCTCAAATCATTGAAAAGGGAAAGATTTGAAAAGTAACTTAATACTTACAAACCTTTGCAGACCTTTTCCATCAGTCAGATAACCAAAAACTTCGCAAGATTCAAACCAAACCAAGAAAAAAAAGGCGAATCCATCTCACAATTTTGAAAAGGTTGCAAGCTCAAACAAGAGAACAAAAGAAGTGATAAGAACCAAAACTTCAACCCAAACAAATCCACAATCAAAGTATAGACCCTGGGAAAAAATATCTACAAGATAGACTGGGAAAACCTGAGCAGAAAAGGGCATAAATCACCAAAAAAGGAGATCAAGGGAAGAAAAGGGCAGAAATCACCAAAAAAGGAGATCAAGGGAAGAAAAGGGCAGAAATCACCAAAAAAGGAGATCAACGCTCCTGTTTTCAAGGGTACAAAGCATTGTAGCGCTCTGATATACACTGCAAGGGAGCGTTGATTACAGATCAACGCTCTGATATACACTCCAGGGGAGTGCTACCCTTCCCAGAAACTCAAAACCGAGGCTCAAAACTCAGAAAAATTCGCCCAGAATTCCCATAATTTTGTGAAATTGTCAATGAAGAGGGGAAAAAGGAAATAGATCTGGGACAAACAATAAAAATGATCTAAAAGAAGGGGAAAATGCAGAGACAATTCAAGGAAAGATAATTCAATGTCCTTCCCCACTAGAGTCACCAATTTTTGTTACATACAAATCCACCTGCAGATAGGTGGATCTGTTAATGTTTATGACATTATTATAGTTCTTTGCATTTCAATAGATAATAGCAACATAATAACAAGATCACTGATAAATACACATTCACAAGAGACACACATTTATCCTAGGAAACCCTCTAGGGGAAGAAAACCCAGCAAAACTTCCTTAATATAGATAGCCAATACAATGCCAAGAGATCTCTATGCTAAAACAAAAAGACCTCTCCAAGATATGCGTCGCTCTCTCTCTCCTTTGCCGGTAACAGATCATAACTTGTCTCTCAAACTGAGCAAGTGAGTTATGTTCAAATGAGGCGCTAGCCTCCTTTATTTATACAAGTTCTGGCACGTGTGAAGTGTCTCTTCACTGGCAGTGCCGACTTCTCAATCTGGGTGGGTAAACCCACCTTTATTATATTTTTGGGTCTTCTTATTAACTACTGGGGCCGACTTCTTATTCTGCCTATTATAATTGTCTGTTGACCAATCCACAAAACGAGATTTTGTCCTATTACAATATCCGACATGATCAATCCACAATGGGGATTGATCCTATGAATAAAATATCAATAATAATAAGAATACTCTTTGCAGTTACATTATTTCAACACTCCCCCTTAACAAGAAGGGTATTCTTCAAAAACATCATGCGAGAGAGAGAGAGGACAACATCATCAATAACATCAGGTGGGAGGACAACATCATCAATATCATCTTGGCTGGCGTATCTATAAATCATCATAAGTGTTCTTCATTGGCAACATCGTCATTTTCAAAAGAATGCCATCATCATCTGCATCAATATGTATCAGTATAAAAAATGATACCTCATCACAGCACTAGGCTGGCCCATCACAGTACTAGACTGGCTCTATGTCACAGCTGTTAAGCTGGTAGCTCAGTGCAAGTCACATCTTGCTTTACATCTAACAACTAGGTCAGAAGCAAGGTATACATCATCTTTCTTTATGTCTAACAACTGGGTCAGAAGCAAGGAACACATCATCTTGCTTTACGTCTAACAACTAGTTCAGAAGCAAGGAACATATCATCTTGCTTTACGTCTAACAACTAGGTCAAAAGMAAGGAACACATCATCTTGCTTTACGTCTAATAACTAGGTCAGAAGCAAGGAACACATCATCATCTTGATTTACGTCTAACARCGAGGTCAGAAGCAAGGAATCATCTTGCTTTATGTCTAACAACGAGGTCAGAAGAAAGGAACACACACATCATCTTGCTTTACGTCTAATAGCGAGGTTAGAAGCAAGGAATCATCTTGCTTTACATCTAACAGCGAGGTCAGAAGCAAGGAATCATCTTGCTTTACGTCTAACAGCAAGGTCAGAAGCAAGGAATCATATATATTCCCCCTTTCAGGGAGGGTCCTTTTGGACTATACCAAGCTTATCTCGAAAGTGTTCAAACTTTGCACGAGATAGAGGTTTGGTCAACACATCAACAACATGTTCATCTATGCTAACATATAAGATCTTCAAGGCTCCTCTCTGCACCATGTCACGGATGTAATGATAGCGAATCTCTATGTGCTTCGACCTGTCATGGAATACAATATTCTCTGTCATCTTTATGCAGCTCTGGTTGTCACATAGGATCATGGTTGCTTCCATCTCTAGGTAAAATAGACCGGTCAACAACTTTCAAAGCCATATAGCTTTGCAACTAGCAGAACATGCGGCAATGTACTCTGCTTCCGCTGTGCTAAGAGCAATACTGGATTGCTTCCTACTCTGCCACGAAATCATGGTTGATCCCAAACTAAAACAACATCTGGAAGTGCTTTTTCTATTAGCAATGCTTCCTACCCAATCTGAATCAGTGTATCCACTCAATGTGAAATTATGATCTCTGTCATAACTGAGACCATAATCTATCGTACCTTTAAGGTACCTCATCACATGTTTTGCAGCCACTAGGTGAACACGTCTGGGCTCTACCATAAACTGACTCAAGGTGTTCACGACAAAACAAATGTCTGGTCTGGTGTTCGTCAGGTACATTAGTAATCCAATAATCTATCTGCATAGTGTGGCATCAATCAAATCTGACGAAGTATCGACCAACAGCTTCAGCTTCGCTTCCATGGGTGTATTCATGGGTTTGCATTCCAGCATGTTGAATCTCTTTAAGATCTTGACCGTGTACTTCCCTTGGTCAAGGAAGATCCTCTCTGGATTCTGCCATACCTCAAGACCTAAGAAATAATGCATTAGGCCAAGGTCTTTCATTTCAAATTCAGAGGCAAGTCTCCTTTTACATTCAACGATGAGATTTTCTTCTCCAGCTAAGAATAAGTCATCCACATATAGCAGTAAGATTACTGGCTCATTATCCATAATTTTTAAGTAGAGATTTGAGTCTGCTTTACTCTTGGTAAAGCCTAAGCTCGTCAAGAAATTGTCTATACGGCCATACCAAGATCTAGGAGCTTGCTTCAATCCATATAAGGCTTTCTTCAATCTGCAGACATGAGACTTCCTGTCTTCAACCTCAAATCCTTGAGGTTTCTCTATATACACTTCCTCTTCGATGACACCGTTTAGGAAAGCTGTCTTCACGTCCATCTGGTGCAGCTTCCACTTCATCTTAGTTACAAGAGCTATGATGGTCCTAATCGAAGTGTATCTGGCCATAGGAGTGAATGTCTCTTCATAGTCAATGCCTTCCTTTTGGGAAAAGCCACGAGCGACAAATCTTGCTTTATATTTCTCAATACTTCCATTAGCAACATGTTTTATTTTGAAGAGACATTTTGATGATACCACATCCTTACCTTTTGGTCTAGGAACTATTTCCCATACATTGTTCTTTATTATGGATTGGTATTCCTCTGTCATGGCATCTACCCATTCCTTCTTTTGAATGTCTTCTTCAAAGAAGGTAGGCTCCTCATCTAGGAGATCACACATCAAAGCCGTGTAACTGGAGAATGGATTTGGTCTTTTCACCTATCTCGAGGTTCCTTCTGGAACACCATACTTATCTCCATCTTGAATAAACTCTCTTGCCCAAGCAGGCTTTCTTTTATGGGAGAAGGTCATTTGAGGAGGTTCTTGAACTTTTGTTACATCATGGTCTTCAAGATTTTCCTCATTAGGGGAAGTTACAACTTCCCTCACTAGTTTTGCAGCTCTGGTAACTTCCCTCACGGATTCTGTAATCTTGGGAATTACTGGTTCCTCTTCATATACTTCTTCAAGCTGGCATCTTCTTGATTTCTTAAGTATTGCTTCTTCATCAAAGGTCACGTCCCTGCTGATCTCAATGTGGCAGTGGCCTGGTATATATATTCTGAAGGCCTTGGAGACCTCACAGTATCCCACAAATATTCCCTTTTTTTCGAAGGGTTCCAGCTTGTTTCTCTTCTCTTTCAGAATGTGTATGAAGACTTGGCAGCCAAATATTTTGAGATGGCTTACCTCTAGCTTCTTTCCGGTGAACATCTCTTCCGGGGTCTTGAACCCAAGTGCGCTATGGGATAATCAGTTCTGCACATAAACATCTGCCATTGTTGCTTCTGCCCATAAGCACATAGGAAGATCTTGATCATGGATCATAGTCTTCACAGCTTCCATAATTGTTCTGTTCTTCCTTTCAGCTACACCATTTTGTTGAGGATTATAGAGAGTAGTGAGTTCCCTCTTGATCACAACATCTCTGCAGAAGTTCACGAACTCTTTTGAGGTATATTCTCCTCCATTATCTGACCTGAGTATCTTAATCTTCCTTTCAGAAAGATTCTCTATAAAGGCTTTAAATTCCTTGAATTTGCTGAATACTTCATCTTTAGATTTCAAGAAATATATCGAGGTCTTGCGGGAATAGTCATCAATGAATGATACATAGTATACATACCCGCTAATGGAGGATGATGGCATTGGGCCACACACGTCTGAATGAATGCATTCCAGTACTCCTTTTGCTTTGTTGTCCCTCTTTGGAAAAGGGTTCTTGATATTCTTCCCTTGCGCACATCCATT
>ML781074.1:665544-684018 GCA_009831015.1 Picea engelmannii
TAAAGATACATAAACTAGAAGGAATTAGGCCAAACATATATTAATGAGAACATTAAAAAGACACTTACAATCTGTATATGCAGTTGCAACAACCTCTCCAAGTCCTCCTTGTCCAACCCTTGCACGATGCTCCCAAGATCATAAGTTTGATAGCCAAAAGATTCCTCCCAAGATCATAAGTTTGATACCTCTATTATTCCCTCTCTTATCCATGGAAAATCCCTCATTATATAGGATTTGGAGGCTTAACCACCATGGAGAGGATCACTCATCAGATCCACTAAAATGGGATCTCCAAGATATTTAGAGAGAAAATATCTCTTAAGGATTTTAGGGAGGAAATATCTCTCAAGGATTTTAAGGACGAGATATTTCAACCATCCATGAGATCCTCAACCTCCCCTAAAAAATAGGAAACCAAATGCGAGGTGGATTCTCACACTAAATTAATTTCCTTTTCATGAATATTAATAATAATTCATGTGCACATAGTATTTTGACCTTCATTTAATATATTTCTCCTCCACATTGACTAGGGATTGTGACATATGTTATTTCATGGTGTCGAGGTGTATGCGACAGTTAGCAAGGTGGATATGATACTTTTACGACACTTGCGACACTTAGGGCGAGGTACCTAGGTGTGGAAATTTGATGTGTAATAGATACACAAACTCCCCATGCTCCAAATGTCAAATGTATTGTATTTTATATGAGAATAAAGGTACACAAAAAAGAATAAGACTTTGTCGTAGTGTATCAACCATCATTAGCCAGAAAAGTTGCAAGTTGTAACTTTCCTTTCCGTGTCTAGATTGTAGTGAGTATATTTCAAAATGTGTTTACAAATTACTACCTTCTCATAATCACGACTGTAGGCATATCATCATCAGGTCCTTGAATCAATATTTTTTTGTTTTTGACGCGTTGTCTTCAAAAGCCATCGATTGGTGATTTGATGTCTCATAAGTGAATTCTTAGAAAAAATCCTCTTCATAGACCCATTATACTAGTTGCTGTTACAAACTTGACTTTCTCTAGACTGTAACAACTAATGTCTTATATTATTTTCTTTCCCTTTTGCTTCAATGGTTGCTTCATCTTTCAGTGTTTTATGTATTATTCCTATAACAATTTAAAGAAAAACCAATGTGGATATACGACTTAAACTTGTATTGTGTCACCAAGAGATTCTCATGGAATTCCATTCATAAGGTAAGATAAATTATATTTTGCAAGAACTATTGGTGAGAATAACATTCATCCATATTTAAAATGCAAGCTTACTAGCTATCTTTGTACTCCACTTTCAGGTCCAATAGATGTGAGAGGAGTGCTTGGATAAGTGTATCTATAACATGAAACAACCACCTTTATAGAACTTGGATTGCTTGAATCTGCATAATAACACAATATTCATTTGGGAATGATTGATGCTTGTGGAGCAGGCTCGACCTTCCAAAGGTTCTTGTGGAAAATGCTCTCTATATCTTCCCATTAAAAATAACCCAACCACCTGTTTTGTAATTCACTTGAGAATGTCTTTCTATCATTGATAGCAAGATTGAAAATTAAATCAAAAAGTAGTTCCTAGCATTCAAAGAGATTGCAACTGGTTGCAGGCCAATAATTCAATAACAAGTTGATGTTAAGACATGGAGAATCATCCCAGGCTGATGCAACTTTTTGGTTCCATATTCCCTGCACAACATGTCAAACATACAACCTAGGATTCCACTAGTACCTCAAACTCCACTCACATTATACACTGATCATTATGAATATTGGTCCCGAACAAGTAGAACACTCCTCTTCTTCAGTGCCTTTTATTATGATTCCACCGATTAGAGGAAGAATGGATGAGAGGAGGTTTTGGTGTGACCTCTTCCTTTCTATCATATGCACAGAGGATTTGGTCAAGGACAACTACTGTCTATTGCACAAAAGAATGTGAATTTGTGTGGTTGTTGATGTGAATTTGTGTGGTTGTTGTGGAAGACATTATCTATATTACCAGGGCCTCTATATGCATATGCCCATTTCTAATCTTCCCTTAGTTGAATATCAACAATTCTCTAGGAAGAAAAAAAGTTACAAAATACATATTTACATTAGCAAAAAGGCATTCCATTTGTTGGACGTTTTGACATTTCATCCATTTATGAAATCTAAATATATACCTTTTAGAAGAAAAAAAAAAGCTCTCAAACCTTTCATAATTTTGCAGATTTTCTCGTGAGTTACCCAATCGAGGCCATTAGGCACAAAATCCATGTTCTAGATTTTCGAATTTCATCTCTATTTGCCTAGAAATTGTGCCTGAATTTTGGAAGTTTTGAATTTTAGTTTAGCGAAGGGTTCATATATGGTTTTGAATATCATTGAGTGGGGGTTGTTGTGTCCTCATTTCTTGACATGCCATATGGGTTAAAACCACTTGATGTCACCATGCAAAGGGTCAACTTTGTTAATTCTTGGAAGCTCAAGGAGTGTGCGGACCGTTGGATCTCCAAATCCATTTTGTTGACCATTCAAAACATCGAAATAAGCCTTTCATTTAGTGCACCTTTCTTATCATTGGCTTTTGACAATTGTATTGGTATTTTGATCCACACAACTTTAAGGTTTTAATTTATTATTGAAATTAAGTCTTTTAAGGACCCATTAAAATTATAATCATTTTTGGGTTTCAAATGATGGAGAAGAACAAAAACTTAGTCAAAAATTTGGAATGGTTATGTTAGAAGGTTGGGCTAGGATTGGGATAGGATTTGGTTAAAAGGATCTATTTGAAAACAATAATGAACTTGGTATCATGATAGCACAAATACAAACACAATTATTTTAGTACCATAAGCATATGATGGTCATAATATACTAGATTGGAAATTTGATCAGAAGGGAGGAAATTGGCGGGTTTCATGTTAGTATCAATTTTTTTTTGGCAATGTCATTTTTTGCAACAACAGAGACCATGATAATTCATTACAAAAGATGATTGTGGGACAAAAAGGGTATAAAAAAAGAGGTATCAAGGATCAAAAGATTGACAAAAAGAGGTCATTTCTAGAACCCAACATCTCCCCCAACCTGGTCTCGTTGCATGTCCCCTATGTAACCAGTCAATGATCTAAATCAGAAGGATCTGGAGGAAATGAGTAAAAAATGAATTTGACTCCAATTGAAAGAAACATGACTCGATTATTTCTCTTTATAAAAACCAAATGTCTCTCCCATATCATCCCAAAGCTGCTCCTCTTCTACAGATTCCTTTCGATGCCACAAAATAGGGTATTGGAATTTTAGGCCAATTAGAGTATTCAAGTGGAAGGCACAACTAGCAATATTTACTATATAATATTAAGTTGTTGGTTTTCATTCCACTTCTTGAACATAGGATATCATATCACAAACAAGTAAATAATGGACTGAACAATTGGATTAAGGTACAAAGAGGCTTGCAATTCCCAACCCCCCAAGTAGATTTATGTGTCAGGTATAGGCTATTTGCAAGCAATCCACATAAATAATGGAAACTAAAGAAGTAGGTAAAATTATTCAAACTTGTTGTATTAACCTTCAAATAGATGGTATTGAAAGATGCTAAATGGCAGAGTTGGGCACCAAACTCTATTAAGAAAAAAATATGCTTGACGACCCTCTCACTAAAATGATTCCATTGTGAAGCAAAACTGCATGCAACTATTCAAAACTCGAGAGAACAATTGACTATATAAGTCTCCATTGATTTTGCAGAGGAATAATAAAATGCCAAAAGTACTATTTTCCACCTAAGTAAGAATGGACTTCTGAAGCCCTAATAGACAACTATCCAATAAGTGCTACTTGGAAATTGGTGTACATCAAGCTCAATATTATCACCGACAAATTTAAATATTCAAACACCCAAAAATAATAACATTGATATCTGACTTGTAAAATTGAACCTTACCAAGGAAAATACTTTACTCAATCTACATTATAGAAGACCTTAAAAAATCGCTTTTACTACAAATTTTGCAGATTTTTATTATTGTGGAATTGGGGATCAACAATGGGGAAATTTTGCATACAACAGATGTTTTCAAGATAATATAGTTCATAATCAAATGCTTCTAATTCCACCTAAAAATGAATTTTGTTGGGGATTTATTTATACACTTCGTGTTGAGAAAAGATTGTGAATTAGGTTGTCAGAAATAACTTTCTTCAGTACCCCTTGGAAAAGAATGCACATAGCATTATATCGAGATTAATAACATGAGCTAAAATAAAACATTCTCAAGGGCCATTGTACACAATGTAAATGACTAAAAATGACTTCATATTTTTTTTTTAGGGATGTATATGTTGTCATGTTCTCATCAACTACATGAAGTAGGTTGTTAGAAATAACTTCCTTGAGTTCCTCTTGTCAAGGAATGAAAATATTGTGTCAAAATTACGAACAAGAGCTAAGAATAAATTATTTCAAGCACCCTTTACACTGTATAATCCAAAAACCAATTATGCGTTACTATGAACATTTAATACAAAAGCAATATATGTGCACATAAAGTAACCAACCCATCTAATTAGTTTCTAAGCCTATTCAATTAATTTACCTACAACTTGTATCTCACATAAGTGACAAATATACAAGTAGGCCTCCTAAAGACTATGAGGTGGATGTTAAATATATAGAATTTGAACTCTTTCTTGTTGTTCATTTTTAGGTATCATAAAGGCATGACTACTTGGCAGCATGCCCTTTGCCAAAAAGTTTCATTCCAAAGACACTTAAAACATAATCGATATCTCCTTAAACTTCTTGGCAAAGGGCATGCTGCCAAGAAATACATATTTAAGGAGATACTCGTTGCATTGAAAGACATATTTAAAGAGATACTCGTTGCATCGAAAGACATATTTAAGGAGATACTCTTATACCCAAAATATCTGTATATTGAGACTAAAAAAGGTATCCATGATCAATTCCTTAGATAAAACATAGTACTTAAGCACACAATGAAAAACAATTTCCTTTGTAATAGTCCACTATAATCAAGCAAGAAAACAAGATACCTTTGAGACCATTTTTTCTTCCCATGCTACCTTAATGTCTCCATCCTTAACACCTATGACATTTCTAATCTAGGATAGATTAGATTCCTCGAGACTCTTTTCAAGCTTTTCTTTCTATCTTTTCTTCAGAGATTTATGGTTTGTAGACAAATCTGTAGTCTCAATAACATTTTTGGGTCTTGTTTTAACCCTACATTCTATTTGGCCACCCAAATGATAAAAAAGGATAGATCTTTTGTTTCCCCAAAGACTGGAGAGAGACACATAATGATGTCCCCTACAAAGTAGTTTAGCTCATAAACACTTACTCATCTATCTCATCTATCTCATAAACACTTACTAACTCCTCACCATCAAATTTTCATGTATATTCTGGACAAACCACTGCCTTCAACCACCTTACTCTTGTTGTGTGCTCCTCTCAATCCACTAAAGAAATGTTAAAAAATTGCCTCGGACATGATACCCTAGAAAGTAAGGACAAAGGAGATTCTTGGATATTGGAATAAGGCGATCAAGATCAACTGCGTGCAAATGCCCTTATTTGATGAAGATTTCCACTGGAAACATTTTTTATAGTAACTAATGTGGGAGTTAACAAATCTACTATGAGATATACATTAACCATTATTCCTCTCTGTCTAGATGGATCTGCTGCAACAATATTACCATGCAAGAACACCCTGTCAAGCACCTCAATGTCATTGATTTTCACAGTAGTCTTGGAAAGATTTTCCCAAACAATCTATGCATAGTCCTCTGGAATAGACTCGTCTTCATCCTATTTTTCACTATCACTATTGGTGATATTGTGTGCTTAAGTACTATGTTTTATCTAAGGAATTGATCATGGATACCTTTCTTAGTCTCAATATACATATATTTTGGGTATAAGAGTATCTCCTTAAATATGTCTTTCAATGCAATGAGTATCTCCTTAAAGTCTAAGGTATAAGAGTATCTCCTTAAATATGTCTTTTAAAAAATTGAAAATTATGCCCATGTTAAATTTCTTTGCATTTTTTTAAATTAAATTATGCGAGGTTACATTTTTCTTTGTTTTTTTTTTTTTTTCAATTAAAATTTTAAAAATCAAAATTATGCCTAGATCATGTTTGTCCATTTTCAAAAAGATTATAATTACAAAAGTAAAAAAGAAGTCGTGTTTAAAAAAAATTAAAATCATGAAAATTGAAATTGTGATATATAAATATTGTTATATTAATGTCTTTTCATTGTGTAAACATTTTATTATTTAAATTGGTCCCAAAGTTCAAGATATTGAAATGCATTAGTTGTTCAAGTACAATGTTTTTTGAGAAAGTTATCAATCACATCAATCGATCATTTTTTTTTATTAATTTTACTTCTAGTCAACCTTTAAATGTAACTCAACCATGGTTATTTAGATTGTACATAGAATGAGGTCATAAGAAGTGAGTTGTAATATATATCTTCCCCATAAATTGACTGATTTACAATAAATTGTCACATATATGTCTTAGGAGGTCCTTTTTTGACCTCAAAATTTCCCTAATGAATGATCGGATTCGAAAAACACTGAGAGTGCTATCAAAAGGAGTTGTCATCAAATAGGGAAAATTTCATAATCATTCTTCATTTCGATGGGAGGGTATTGAAGAATATTCTATCTTTGTATTGAGATGCGTTCCGAGGATAAGACATTAAGGATTGGTTAATCTCGTTCCTTTGTGTGCTATCAAAAGGGTTCTTATCAGAGAGTAAAATCAACACTAAAAGAAACTCTAAAAGTAGGCTCTTTGATAATGTGGTTGAGACGTTTTTCATCGAAGAGGTAAAGTTAAGAAATCTTTTGACTTTGATGGGAGGGTATCGAAGGATATTCCTTTCTCGATAACTATGCTTATGTCAACATTTTACCCACAAATAGATTAAATCTGATGGATAAATGAAAAAATCAGCCAAATCGGGTTGGCCAAGTATCATCCTTAGCTTTGTGAGGGACCCACTTAGGAATTAAAATTTTATTATTCAGATAAGATTTACAATTCAATAATCAACCGACACATAGGTAGAATAATAATTCTAAGACTTAGCATGAAAGTATGCGTCGAAAGAAAAGATCTATCGAAAAGGGCTTCTTCGGGGTCTAATTTCATCAAGGTAAAAATCTTTTATGAATAAACTCTTTCCCATATTAATATCAGAAGGTTCTATCATAATATAAATTAGAAGAGTTGGTATATTTCATTCTTAAGAGTGTTTTCGTGGCGAGAAACAGATTGATGGCTTCCAAGCATTATTAGATCATTGAAGACTTACCTTGTGGTTGAGCATGACTTCGAATTTGATCTTTTCAGATAAGTGTAAATCAACAAACAAGTAGAAAAAACTCAATGCCTTAGATGCTCATGATTACTTGCAGGGTTAGGATTTAGATTGTATTAGGAAAATAGTAGTTTCCTATGTTAGTAGATCAAACCAAGTATGTAGTGATACAGTACCTTGCCAAAATTTTATTGGGGGGGACCCTTTGAAATCCTCTTAAGTTAGAGAATTTTTGTGGGATGTTGTTAGGGGCACAACAAATGGCCACTTACTGAGAAGAACATGTTATCTCTGATTTAGATATTCCCTTAGATCATATTACTTTGTTCTTTTTCTCATATGAAATGTTACAATAGTTCCTGTACTATGAATCCCACATCATTAAGCCTCTACTGACGAATGAGAAAGTGAAACAGATTAGATGTTCCTTTGAATAATTCCTGTGAGATGTAAGGGATTTGTTTATTAACTTATTTCATACAAATAAATCTTAGAAGAATGAGACACCACAAAGGAGTATTCCTGACTGTTTATAGACTGAAGTGTGTTCCTCATCTCTATTTTCTCGACATTTCTTTGCTTCCAGTGAGCATCTGTAGCCTAAACAAAATTTCCTTGACATCATACAAACATATCCCCACTTCCAGTGAGCATCCATAGCAACAAAGAGTTTAATTGTACTTCCCACACCATTAATGGTTCTTTCAACTTCCTTGTGATTTTACTTTAGCATTCAACCTTCAAGATTTGTGATTTATGTATTGATTTTGCAACATGGGTGTTTCAGTAAGCGGGGTGATACAATAGTTTCTTTGATATGCTAGTCTCGGAAAATACTTTGTGCATATGGGTTCATTCTAAGAATATGTCAATGTATCCTTTATATTTATATGAATTGGGGATGCATCACAAAAATTATGCAGAAGACATCTTTGGTTGTCACCTTATTTTAACCTTGAACAATCTCCAATGAACTTCATAAAAGAGTGATCACACAATTATAGGCAATATGTCATTAAGAATATGATATTTCAATCAATAATATGAGGTTTTCTCTTGAAACAGATATGAATAGGTTACTTCTTTTTTGTACAACCATTATCTGCATTTCTGTGAGCTTTGAAATATTGCAAGGCAAAAATATCAATTCAGTGTACATGAAGAGATACTCACACAGAAGCTAATTCAAACTTTGTTATGCAATCCAAAGTTTTTGTCAAAATTGTAGAGGGATAATTGATAATGATTAGCAAATACCTTATTCACAAACAAAGAAAAGGATGAATCAGAAGGTAAAATGGAAAAATGCAAAAAAGAAATGGTATTCAAAAGAAATAAACAAAACTTGAAAAAAAAAATGCAAGTAATAAGGAAAGATAATATATACAAAGCTACATCACCCAAGGTGATTAGGAAAAATATCTTTTGAGAATTTCTCCATTGACAGGGATCTCCTCCATGTCTCCCTCCAATGTTTTAAGTTTGAAATTTCCAAACACAATATTTTCATGTATTTGGTATTGGCCTAACCATAGCTTTTGGAATTTGGTATGCTTTCCTTTCATTTCATTGGCTTTGTCACATTTAAGAAATATATCACCTTCCTAAAAGTCTTTGCTTCCCACAGAAGTTTTATCAAACCACTTTTTGATTAGTTTATGATTTTGAATTAAGTTCTTTTTATACTTGTCTCGTTCTTCTTCAAGTATAGAAGCATATTCAATCTCTACTGCATAACTGGGCATTCTTGATCTTGAACATATTGACCTAGTTGAAAAGAAGGTAGGAAAGTGTGCGTAGGAAAGATATATTTCTATCCATATACTAGAAAGAAAGGAGAGTTTCCCAAATAAGCTTTAAGTGTTACTCTATCATCCCACAAAGCACTGGGGACGACTAAATGCCAATTTCGTTGATGTTTAGTTACAATTGTTTTCAGAATTTTGATTAGGTTTTTATTTGTGGATTCTGCTAACCCATTTCCCTAAGGATAATAATTAGTTGAATATTTGATTTTAATGTTGTTTTTGAGAGCATATTTAGTTAATTTCAAAGAAGATAAATATTTTTCATTATCAAATACCAAAGATTTTGGAACACCAAATCTATTTATACTAAAAGAATCCAAGAAAGATATCACCCAATTTTCATTGACCATCTTCAGAGGTATTGCTTCAGTCCATCTGGTGACATATTTGGTTATAGTGAGGATGTACTTGTGGATATGAGAATATTTGGGACTGATCTCCCCTATCACATCCAAGCCCCATTGTTGAAATTGGCGTTCAATTGTGATAGGTTGGAAGGGGAAATAAGACTGCTTTTCTTTCCCAGTTGACTTTTGGAATTCTTGGCATTTTCTTTCAATAGAGTGTGAGTCCTTGAATAAAGTGGTCCAATAATAACATGCTCTGAGAATTTTGTGAGCAGTGGTATCTCCCCCAAAGTGTCATCCAGTTGGTCCATCATGTAATTCAGAGAGGATTTTTTTCTAAATCTCCTTTTTCCAAACATCTTACGAAAACACCAACATAATTTATTCTGAATAATATCCCTTGAGTAAGGTGATATTGGGTTGAATTAAGCCTAAGGTCCCTTTTCTTTTTTGGTTCCATGTATTGTGGAGCTTAACCGTGGGTTAAATAATATCATTGTTGACAAGAATATAAAAAACCTATTTCTCTAGTAAATTATGATCTTAGTAAAGTTCATATTCATCTCTTCCATCTTCTGTTGATTTAGTTGTTAGCTTGCATAGTCCCTGCCCCTTCACAATATTAACATGTCTAATGTCCATATCATACTCTTGTAAGGTTGTTATCTAGTCAACTCTTTTCTCTCCCAAATCCTTTTGTACCAGGAGGTTCCTCACAGTAGGGTAAGGTACTATCACCTTGTTTTTGGATTTGATCAAGTAAGGTCTGAAATGTTTGATAGCCTTAAAGACTGCATAAGCTTGTTTGTCTACCTCTAGATAATCCAGTTCTACCACTTGTAGACCTGAACTCATAAAATCAATTGGGAATTCATTTCCTTCATTGTTCTTTGTGTGAGGACAATTATGAATGCAATGTTAGAAGAAAATTTATAGTATATGAAAACTTTGTTGAAATCTGGACTCGTTAGTGCAGTAGCATGTGCTTTATCTTCCTTGGTTTTTATGAATGACTCTTTTTTCTTAAGCCCCCATTTATAACATGCATTCTTCTTTATCATGTCTTGAAGGGGTTTGAAACTTTCATCAAAGCTTGGAACAAACCTCCTTACAAAATTGATCTTCCCAAGGAATGATTGCACATATTTCTTGTTATGGGGAGGGGGAACTTTTGAGATGGCTTCATTTCTTTCAGGTTCTATCATCATACCATCTTTGGATACTATAAATCCAAACAATTTTCCTTCATTGACTGCAAACACAAATTTCTTTGGATTGATAGAAATTCCATATCTCCTACATCTATTAATTATTTTCCTCAGATCAAGTTTATGGTCCCTTTTGTCTTTAGAGAAGATAGTCACATCATCCAAATATACCACCACAAAATCACCAATTAATCCTCATAAATCGATGTCCATGGATCTCTAGAAATTTCCCCCTACATTTATCAATCCAAATGGCATTTTCTTGTAGGAATAGGCTCCCCATTTAGTTCAGAAGGTAGGCTTCAGTTGGTCATTATGGTCAACTAGAACTTGATTGTAACTCGAAAAACCATCCAATAATGAGAGCATTTCAGATCCTGAGACACACTGCAAGATTTGTTCCATGGGTGGACCGAGACAATTATGTTTGTCATAGGCCTTGTTCAAATTTATGAAATCAACACTAAGTATTATGTCCCCATTTTTCTTCCTCACATATACATGATTAATAATCCATTGGGTATGCCTAACTAGGAAAATTATTCTTGCAGCTAGTAATTTGTTCAATTCATCCTTTACTTGAGGTTCCAAGCTTGGATGCATTTTCCTCAACTTTCACTGAAAAGGATTTGTTTGAGGCTTTATGGGGATTATATGATGGATAATATTTGTGTCATAAGTCTTAAGATCATCATATGTCCAAGAAAACATATCTTTGTATTCTTAACAATTTGATGAAGGCTTTCCTTTTAGCTAAGGAGCATTTTTTTCCAAGGTTGATGCTCTGAGGTACACTGCTTGTTCCAGGATTTATCACCTCAAACTGCATTTTTTAAATGTTAGTTTTTTCATTTGTTACTTTCTTGAACTTGCCTTGAAGGTCATGAAGGTCGTATAGATTCTCCAATATTACCACACTTTTGGGAATATTATTAATCGACTTGATTTTACTTTGCCTTGTTTGATCAACTGGGTCATGAAGTTCATAATTCATACCATCTTGATCATGTTGGCCTTGATCTATGACAAAGTCTTTGAAGTTACCCTCAAGGTGTAGGAAAATTATAATTTGTTGGTCATCATCAAAGACTCTCCAGTTGGTTACATTATCAGGAACTGAAGGCATGTACATTAATTCCACAGAAAAAGTATCAAGCATTATCCCTTTTGATGGAACAATATCTAACAAATTTGCATCATATTTTAATGAACAAGGAACATGAATGATATTGAATGCATCAAAATGTTTCATCAATTCCCATACCTTTTTGTTGGTAATTTTTGAGATGACTAGGAAGGAAATGTATGGTATTTCTTACATGTCTTATTACAATCTTGGAATCACCAAATGCCTTAATTTTCTTTTCTCCCAAGTACACTTCCTTTCTCACTCCTTGTAGAAGATATTCATATTCGATAATATTGTTTGTGCATTGGAACTCAAGTCTACAAGCAATCAATGTTTTCTTACCATTAGGGTCTTTTAGTATGCATCCAACACCTACACCTTCAAGAGACTTGAATCCATAAAAAAAAATAATGTCGACATGTTAGGATCTCCTTTAGGTCCAATTATGGACTGAGATTTTACTTTATTTTCTGAATTATGGGGGTTAATAAAATTCACATACACTTCTAATTTATTCCTAGATACTATGTTAGACTATACATTATGATTATTGTTAGTATTATATTCTATGTTAAAATGGGGCTCAACAATCTGAGTGCAATGAAGGATATCTGATTGTGTATATGTTTCTGCATAAGGAGAGATCTCAACAATGTGATTCCCAAAGAATGAATCATAGGAATAATTTCCCAGAATAGAATGGATGAACATTATGGGTTCATTGGGATCATTTAAGTCAATAAACACATGCTTCATGTACCTTTCTCTATCTACTCTAATTTGGTTTGGTTTTCCATTGTATGGTAGCCATAAGTGTGACCAATCAGTGGAAAAATATCCATCAAGGATAACATACGAATCTCTTCTCAAAATCATTCCATAAGTATCGGGGATGTCCATTACTATAATGTCAATGGTTTGGTGCACTATAGAATTGGATGATAATATGATCAAAACATTCTTTAACTCCCCAATAACTTTGACTCTTGTCTTATCCAATTGTATGATCTAGATATCAAATTCTTTAGGTTTGACATTAATTTTCTCACATACCTTGAATGGCATTGCATTGGAAGAAGCTCCTGAATCTGCCATGTAGTTGTGCACATTTCTATTAAAAATCTCAAAAGTCAATAAGAAAGGAGGAGTATTAGACCTGGATCTTTGGCTGGTCAGAGATGCATTGAAAACTTATTGTCATTTTGGTGCTATCTTTTCAGTGGTTTGACCAACCTTACCGTTCCCCTTTATGGCTCCAACATTAGCTTCTCTGGTGTTCTTAGAAGTATTACCTTGTAGAGTTTTAATGAAATTATCTTGAATCTGAGGTAGCTTCATAAGTTCAAATAAAGAGATATTAGCCTTAGTTATTTTCAAATATTCCAAAAAATCATAATCCAATTTGGATGGAGGGATAGAAGGAGTAACTTGTTTTTCACCAAAGGGTGTCTTCTGAGTGTTGGGTATTGTTTTAGCAATTTTGGAAGAAGAAGGGGGATTGGAAGACGATGCCTTACTTTCACTCCTAGTGGTCACTTCATTTTGAGACATATGTATTTCTTCAACATCTTCTTCCTCTTCCCCTAATCCAAAAGAAATTTCCCAAAATTAATTGACTTGTTGTTCCTTTGTTTCATCAGTTTCTTGAGATTCATCATGTTGTTCAGTTTCCCCCTCCTCTTCATCTTTAGATTCAGTCTTTTTTTCATTTTCCCAAGCTTGGAGGGCCTGAAAAATATCTTTCATGTTAATTCCTTCTAAAGAAGGGGCAGTGGCATTATTGGTAGGAGGAGTGCTCTTTTCTTTTTTGGGTTGAAATTTGAAAAAAAAATTGGGGTTGGAAGAGCCTTCTCCATAGTACCTTTTTAGATCAATAATTTCATTGGTGAGTTTCTTAACATTTATCTATAAATCTTCCACATATGTAGACTCTGAATATTTCTTATCTTTAAAGGGTTTGGTCATAGTGGATTTGATCTTATTAGCGATTTTTTCTTTTGAGGGTTCAATCCTAGGGTTTCCTTTTAAACCTAACATGTCTTTTTCAAATTTAATGGATTCTTTAAAGGTTGATTCTAGTGTATTCTTCTCAGCCCATTTTACAAACATTTCCATAGAAAAGGGAGAGCCGAATTATAATATTTTATAAACACATCTTCAACAGGCTTAGAAGCTTGAGGAATTTTATTCATTAGAGTGAGAAACCTTTTATTGAAATCCTTAATTTTTTATTTAGCATCCATTTTTATTCTCAAAATATCTAGAACCAAAGTTGCAAGGACTTTATCTTCACCAATTTTCTCAAAAAAACAGTTTCAAAAGTGTTCCAGCTAGCAATAGCGGCTTGATCCAGATAAAAGTACGAGGTAGAAGCCCTATTTTCAAATTTGTAAGGCAATAATTTGCAGACAACATCTTCATATTGCACATTCATAAATCTAAAAGCAAGCATACAATTTTTGATATGGTCTTTAGTAGAATATTTCCTATCAAGATCGAATTTTGGTAAAATCATCTCGATATGTTTGGGCGGGTCATGGACTACCCCTAGTACTGTAACATCATCGGGTACCAAGCAAGGTTGGTTATTCTGTTGGTTTTGATTAACTCCAACCATGGGTTGAGGATTCATAGGGATTATTTTTCTATATTCTCCTTCTAGCTCGTCTTCAAGTTCACCCCTGGGTGTTCTAGGTGGTGATTCAGGAGGATTGTGAGGTCTACCGCCACCACCAGCAAGAATGTAAGCTTCTAATTCGAAGTCTGAGGGTTCCAAAATTCCTTACATGACTTGATATTGGTGGTAATTGGGTGTCTTGACGGTTGGGCTTCCTGCGTGGGAAGGGGATATTTCAAGAGATGGTTCTTTCCGCGTAGGGTTTCTTTGGCCTTGGGGTACCAAAAATTCAACAAGGATTTGGTTGGTTTGCCTGCTCCACTATTGAATCAACACACTCTCATGGGATTCTCTTATTATTGTATCAAGTTCCTATTTTGTAAACCTGTGAGGTGATGGAGATACAACTTTGGAATGAGTAGATTCTCGTGGAATGGAAACTTGAGCAAGAGTGTTCATAGAGTATGACTGAGGTAATAAAGCTTGATCGAGGTCAGTATGATGAGAATCACTAAACTGAGTAGTATTTATAAGAAGAATAGAACAAGTAGGATTTAGCGTTTTCTTATCAACCATTTAGTTTGATGTCCCTCCTTCTAGCACCATTTTTGTTGACAGGTCCAAATTGGTCTATCAAGCAGGTAAGGGAGAACGATCGATGGCTGGTCCCAATTAGACCCCACTCTCATTTGGGATGGAGTTTCTGACCAGTATGTGGGCCTAGTTTCCTCTCTAAACTATTATCTAAATATGAATATGAGAAAAAAATGTTCTCACATGAATTAAAATATGAAACTAAACTAACTAAAGCTATCTAATGCTACTCTAAATGAAATTCTAGACTCTTCTATCATATCGTTATTAGGAGCAGACTAATAACAATGAGTACAGTAAAATATAACACTACTTGCAAAAGAATTAATTCATATATGAAAATAATGTGTTGATATAATAACAAAACAAGTAAATGAACACTTAATTGTGTGGTCTAGTTTTTAAACTATTGTTGTACTCATTGGGAAATTTAGAAATGTGTAAACATATAGAGCATAATACAAAAGAAATCTATAAACCATGTTCTATAACATTCACATAGTAGACATATACAAAATAAAAGTCCTATATGCACATATCTTATTCTGAAATCTCCATAAGTGTCTTTTGCTCTATAAATCATACAGTAAAAAGTATTGATCTGATACAATACAGATTCAAAAGCCATGTTTCAATTGCAATCCCCTCTTTTATAAAAAGAGAGGGACTATTTTCATTCCAAAACTGCCTTTTGTCAGAGGACAATTGGGGCGTGTCTCTTTGTTTTCCAATTCATATTCCAATCAAGAGAATGAAGAGAAAAAAAATGGATCAATTACAAAACTCGCATAATCATGAGCTCCTATGCACTTCCATCTAATCATGATATTCCCTCTAGAGCATATAGTATTTCATTATTTCTTCGAACTTGCTTAACTACATCTTTTCCAGGTCTAATTCTCCATCACAGATTTTTGTGGGGACTTCTAACTTCAACTCTTGTTCAGTCTTCTTGATGAAGTTCTAGGTCAGTGTGATCAACCTGATGGGCTTCAACAAGTATTCATTTAGAACTTCTTTATTTACCTATATCAGTTGTTCTATACTTTCCTAACTGACTTCCCTTTGCTCTTATACTTCAGCTATCCTTAATACGACCTATGTTGCTTCATTAATGGTAGGCATGAATTTCATCCTGAATTCTTCTAGAAGGTCATCAGAATTGTTCCACAATTTTTATATGCCTTGGTTACTATCCCATGAATAGTCTGGATATATTGCAATAGGGGTTTTCGTGTATCGAAAAGGACTTGACCCTTTAGCTTTTGCTTACTGGTGTAAAGTGGTAAGGTATTAGGTGGAATCTTGTATACTCCTTGCCAATCTATGATCCTATCAAAGGCATCAATCCATTTTATATCTATCTTTGATCTCATTGATCTGATCCTCCAGCCTTATCTAGTCATCCATGTCTTTCTAGATATCATTCAAGATGTAGAAGCACTTCTTTTGTTCTCATTTCATTTCTTCATTGAGAGCCATGGCTTCTGCCCTTATGACTTCTAGGGCAAGTGTTATTGCTTTATTTCCTTCCAAAGCTTTTCAAATATTTTCCTTGTCTTGCACTAACATCAGGATCTTGTATTCTTTTTCTTCAACAAACTTGTTGGTTTCAACATGTTCTGATTGTAAATTTGTCAAGTCCTATGCATGCCTATTTTTCATCCATTCTATCTCCTTAGAGTGCTCCTATTTAAGAGCATCCAAATTTTCTCTATGCAAATTTTGATCTGTGTGATTTCCTTTCAAACTTTGTATTCATTTCATCCTTTTGAGTTTGTAAGGCTTTGCACAATTCTTCTTTGTGGAGGTTTTCAGCAATTCTGATCGCCCTTTCAAACTCTGAAGTGAATTCATATTTTTGAGTCTATAAGGTTCGTTCCATTTCTTCCTTGTAGATTTTCTCTGCAATACCGGCTACTCTATGAAACTCAACAGAGATGGTATCTTGTTGTGTGCTTATTTTCCTTTCTAACTCAACAATTTTGGCCTGTGCAATGTCTAATTTTGCAGCTACTTCAAATACATACATTGCATTTTATCCTGTAAATGCATGAAGTGTAGAGGCAGTATGAATGACATTCTCTCTAGGATCTGGCCTTGTTTTCCATTCAATGAATTCATCCACAAAGCCATGTATATCCACCAATCTGTCCAATCCTGGTCATCCTTGTGTTAGGTTATGAAAAAGGTATAAATATCTTCCTTTTTCCCACATTTCATGATATCATCTTGATTGACTTTTCGGTTATTTGGGAGAAAATATAATAGAAAATGAATAATATACTCTTTAGAGTTATTGTTGAAATTAGATTACATAGATCCTAAAATACGATTGGAATTGTCTGGTTTTATTATAGGATTGGTTAAATATTGTCAAACCCAAGATAGCAAAGGAAATCTTGAAGATGCGCAAGCTATTGGAGGTTGAAGACTTTATGGCGCAAGGCAGTTTTGAAGATGATCGAGTTTCTTATATTGTAACTTTATAATAGTAAAGAAATCTTGAGGATCTCTCGATCCTCATGATAGCTTAATTTACCCATATTATTGTAATATATAAGGGGTAAATAGATCCTGAAAAGATATAGAAGAATTGCACCCAAGAACTCAGAACTTAGAATTGCTCTGCGTTAGCAGTTTTTGTAAAATGTTGTACCAGCTATGAAATCAATAAAAGCTTTGAGCAGCTTTACCATTTCTATATACTGAATTTCAAATAGCAGTGCTTCTAAGGACCAAGGGCCCAGTCTGAAGGAGCTACTGTTCGACCTGTAATTGTATCAGTTCAATTTATGTTTTGTGATTCGATTCTCCTGTACAATAGTTAAATGAATGCATAAGTGTGTTGATGATTTTATGTCATTTGACGAAGATATCTATTTCCTTAAGCATTAGATGATTGTTGTTCCAATTCCTATTACTGAGATTCGATGCGTGATAGTTCCTCATAAGTTCACACTTGTTGTTCCTTTTACTTAGTTTACATTTGTTGTTCTTTTTACTTAGTTTACATTTGTTGTTCCTTTCACTTAGTTTACATTCATTGTTCCTTTCTGTTAAACTATAGTTGTTGTTTCTTTCAATAGAAGTATGATTGTTGTTTCTTTTCGATTAGATTACGGTCTTTGTTTCTTTCCATAGATAGAGTAATTTTCATTTTTCCTTTCTAGTAATTTGATTCATAACAATAGTCAATTCTGCAAGTCTTTATTTAGATTCAATTATTGCTCTTAAAATGAATTCAATAGATTAGTTAGTTCCTTTCCATTGCACAACTTTAGATTTCAATTCCTAGAATCTTTAATGAAAGTTTGAGGAACTTGATTGTTGATAAACTCAGATTTGCTTTAACTACACGATTTTAGCCTCTACGAGGTATCTGCATAGACTTTGC
>ML781074.1:684068-701799 GCA_009831015.1 Picea engelmannii
TTTTTTTTTTTGTGAAGTGTGTATGACTAAGAATAAAGATCTTGAAAAACCAAAACCCCCACCAAAAATTACCAAAGCCCAGGGCTCGGTGCTCCCTCGAAGAATCACTTTCATAGACGACATCATCCGAAAAGCAGAATCTCAAGCTTCGGTTGGACCTAGAAAAGGATCTACCCGAATCCCTCAGGTGGCAGTTTCACCAACTGCAACCCATGCTGAGATTCATAGTAAAAGTGACGGGATTGAGCAAATCTTTCAGAGCATAGATCTTCCACCCATCAACCCTTTAGAAGAGGAAAAATCTTGTAATCTGGAGGAAGGAGAAGGAGAAACCAACGAGATAGCTAAGATAGACCCACCACCTGATCCTGAATATCCTATGAAAGAATAAGGCATACCCGAAATCCTAGATAGAGGGAGTGCAATCAAATCCCCTAGAGAATCAGATAACCAACCAATTCGAATAAAATATCCAGATCAAGAAATCCCTGAAGATTTCTGGCATATTTTCGATCAAATGGCACAACCAAATCCACAACGTCCCCAGACTTCCACTTTGGAATATCTGATAGTTGATCCAATCACCAATGCCCCTATGAAGGCAATTCCCCTGCAAAACTTGCCAACCTTTCATGGATTAATCTCAGAAGACCCGGACGCATTATTATTTGAATTTGATGTCCTATGTAGAGGGTATGATTACACCTCTGAACCCCAAAAATTAAAATTGTTTCCCTCCACTTTGAAAGGAGTAGCTCGACGCTGGTTTATGGGATTAGGGGGCAGAACTATAAACTCATGGGATGAGATGAAACATGCCTTCTTGAAAAAATATCAGGATTATTGTAGAACCAGAGACTTAAAAGATGAAATATTTCAAATGACTGCGAAAGAAAATGAATCGTTAGAAGAATATGTCGATAGATTTCAATATAATTTACAAATATCACCTTATGGCACGTTACCAGGTGAAGTACTTAAGGCAACTCTAATTAAGGGTATGAAATATGAATGGGTAGAAACGTTGAATTTGATGGGGAAGGGTGACATTTATCAAGAAACTTATGATGACATCGTCTTATTGTGCATCAGGTGCTCAAGAGGAAGTTCACAGACTAGATTAGGGATGTGTATCCCCCTCACCAGAAATAGAAATACTACCAGTGTGGGTGTTACGTGAGCTGAAGTTGGTAATCTCTTAGAAAAATTGAAAAAATAGATATCCTGAGCACTCTTACTACACAATTGGATGTATTGCAAGCCAAATAGAAAAAAACAGAAGCAGAACAAACGTTGGCCATATTTTTCCATAGATGTAGAAGAAAACATGGTCCAAGGGATTGCCCTTTGGATGTGGTTTGGGTTTTCTCTATCTGTGCCAAAGATCATGACATAGAACAATGCCCATCACGTCCTGGACTGAAATTTGTCTTTAAAGAAGCAGAAGAAGAAACAAAGTCATTATACCTGATGGCTCAACGTCGTCAATTGCAGAATCGACCTCCAAATACACTACATGACCCTTCCTCTTTCTTCTCTAGATATTATAATCAACAACAATCTCCTGGTAGCACATGGCAGGGTCATCCGTTTACTAATCAGAATTGACAGCTCCAACAATACCCACCTGCAAATCCCACTTGGCAAAACTAGCCCACTGCAAATCCTGCCTGGTAGAATCAACCAACTACAATTTCCACTTGGCCTAACTCACAATATCCCTTTTCATCATGGAAAAACTCAAATAACAACATCTACCCTTCACAGTGGCCCAACATGACTACCCAAAACCCAAATTGTAATCGAAATTGGCAGCGCCCCATGGGGATGGCCCCTCAAACTCAACCTACGTTACAAGCACCACTCCAATTGCCCCAAAATCCTCAATCACAATTGCGCCCTCAACTACCAGCCCAACCTCACCCAAATCCAAATAACAGACTGGCTCAGCTTGCCCAGATTATGGATAATGGGGAAGGAGAGATTAGCTCGGTAGGGTGCAGCGAACTACGGTTGAGATCAGGGCGAATAATCTCTCCTGAAGAAAATAATGTATTTCAAGAGAAAGAGAATGAAAAACAACCATCAATAACACCCTCGACTGTGGTAATAACATAATAAATCGAGCAGGGGGGAAACACAGTCGAATCACAAGATCCTGATAAGGATGCAATGCCCTCCCCTCCGTTCCTCGAAATATTGATGATAGCAAAACTGGTCATATATCCCAACTTCGACATAGTAGGGGAACTCAAGAATTTATATATCAAGATTCCACTGCTGCAAGCTCTTCAAGACATACCAATTTACACAAAAACAATCAAGGATCTATGTGGGAGAAAGCTCGTCAGAAAAATTAAAGATCCATCATCAATAGTCCGCGTGGTAGGAGCCTTGTCTGATCTAATTTTAGGTATACAAGAACCAGTCAAATATGCAGATCTGGGGAATCCCACAGTGACAGTTAAGATCCAGGGTTGTTCTTTTCCAAATACACTAGTTGATTTGGGAGTAGCCATCAACATCCTGACTATGGAAACCTGCAATACCCTGGGTTTTGACTCCTTCGAACCCACCACAATAATGTTGCAGTTGGCAGATCGATCGATAGTTCGACCAGTTGGCACATTACATGATATAGCCATCTCCGTTGATTCTTGGGAATATCTGGCGGACTTCCTCATCATCAACCCAAGAAGTGGACTTGAAGGGCATCCATTGATACTGGGTAGACCATGGCTTGCAACAACATATGCATACATAGGATGCCGAATAGGTAATATGACAATTGCTAGAGGGGGTATCACAAAGAATCTCATTTTATATCCTCCTGCTAAGCCAAGCCCAACTTTCGTATGTCCACAATTTCCACCACCGCGATACCCAGAGAGGGATTTACAAGCCCCTCTTATGCAAGAAGAATCCCTCAAACTTAAAGAATAGCTAGAGGATGACGTAATCAGTGGGTTTATCAATAGTCCAGCCACCATGAGAAACCTGACCTGCCAGATGCTCCAAGCTATTCTAGACTGCGAAGCACAGAGAGACCTGCTGGAAGATTTACTGGAACAACAAATTCCAACTACAACCATTCATAACAACAAACCCATCGAGATTACACCAGGGAGGTCTCTGAACATCAATGCCAATTTAGATGAACAACAACAACAAAAGCTGATTCAAGTCCTCTCCAAATACCAGCAAGATTTTGCATGGGAATATTCTGATATGAAAGGTATTGATCCACAACTCTGCACACACCACATTTATGTTGAAAAATATGCCCGACCTATCCAACAACCACAGAGAAGATTGAATCCTCACTTCAGGGATATCATTAAAGAAGAATTACAAAAGTTGTTGAATGTAGATTTTATATATCCCATCTCAGATAGTCGGTGGGTTTCCCCATTAGTGATCGTCCCAAAGAAAAATGGGAAATGGTGAATCTGTGTTGACTACAGGGAACTTAACAAAGCCACTCAAAAATACCACTTCCCTTTGCCTTTCATCAATCAGGTCCTGGATACTTTGGCAGGAAATAAATTCTTTTCTTTCCTAGATGATTTTAGTGGGTACAATCAGATTCAGATTGCCCCAGAGGATCAAGATAAAACTACATTCACATGCCCCTGGGGCACTTTTGCATACAGAGTATTACCCTTTGGACTTTGTAACTCTCCAACCACTTTTCAAAGGGCCATTCTGAGCATATTCAACGATCTGATCAGCGAAGGACATGAAGTATATATGGATGATTTCACTCCTTATGGCGACGACTTTGATCAAGCATTGAATAATCTGGAGAAAGTACTAGAACAGTGCATTGCGACCAGGTTATGTTTAAGCCACGAAAAATGTCACATGATGATGACAGAAGGTGTGGTACTAGGGAATTATATCTCTGCATATGGAATTAGAGTAGATCCAACAAAAATAGAGGTAATCCTTAATCTACCTACACCACACACACAAAATGAGGTACGTAGTTTCCTTGGTGCTTCAGGATACTATCGTAGATTTATGGAAAATTTTGCAAGAACCGCTCCACTTTTACATGCTTTGACTGGTAATGTAGAGTTTCAGTGGTCTGACAAGTGTGATGTGTAATTTGTAGGACTCAAGAAGTTGATCTCGACAACACCGGTGTTGAGGGGGCCAAATTGGAAAATACCATTTCACATCTCCACCGATGCATCAGATATTTCCATAGGCGCTTTCCTCGGACATGAAGAGGACAAGAAACCCTACGCCATTTATTTTATTAGCAAGAATCTTACTCTAGCTGAACTTAATTATACAGTAACAAAGAAGGAGGTTTTAGCTGTTATACATGCCATCAATAAATTTCGTCATTATATAACATGTTATTCGGTTATTATGTATATTTATCATTCTGCTATCATATATCTAGCTAATAAACCAATTACTAATGGACGGGTCACTCGATGGTTGTTACTATTGCAGGAATTTGATATCACCATCAAAGATTGACCTGGGAGAGAAAATGTTGTCACAAACTTCCTATCCTGCATACCCAAAACAGATGACTCCTTAACAATCAAAGATCAATTCCCAGATGAGCATCTGTTTGTCGTTACTACAAAGCCACCTTGGTACGCTGATGTGGAAAATTACCTGGCAGCGGGAAGATTACCGGCACATCTTTCATCAAGGGAAAGAAAACTGATCGTCCAGCGTAGTGCACGATTTGCCTGGATTAGTGGATATCTTTTCCATACAGGAGTTGATCTCCAGATCCACATATGCGTACGAGATGATGAAATCTACGACATACTAAAGGTCGGACATGATGAGCCCTGTGGTGGGCATTTTGCAGATCGCAGGACTGGACACAAAATTTTGCAGATCGACTATTATTGTCCCTCAATATTAAGAGACGCGAAGAAATATGTACAGACTTGCGATAGTTGTCAACGAATGGGAAAACCAGGTCAGGCTGATGAAATGTCTTTGAAAGCACAAGTAGTTACATAACCATTTGAGAGATGGGCACTAGACTTTGTTGGCCCTTTTAATCCAAAGTCAAATCATAAGGCCTATATTCTAGTCGCAACAGACTACATGAATAAATGGGTAGAGGCAGAAGCCTTACCAAATGCAACATAAGAAGTAGTCATCAAATTGATTTTCAAATTATTCGTACGCTATGGACTACCAAGATAGGTAATTACTGATGGGGGGTCACAATTTATAGCTCATAGAATCACAACCACCCTGGATAATTACCATATTAAACACAAAATTACTTCTCTATACCATCCACAAGAAAATGGGCAAGTGGAAAGAACCAATAAAGTCCTGGAGGCAATCTTGACAAAGACTGTCTCAACAAACAGATAGAATTCGGCTTATGAGCTCCTGAATTCCTTATGAGCTTACCGCACAACATGGCGTAATACCACTGGCTACTCTCCTTATCATTTAGTCTATGGAAAAGAACCCATCTTCCCAATCAAGTTTGAAATCAAGACTCTAAGGGTGGCCCAGAAAATTGGACTGGATCTTACAAAAGCACATAAACAACACCTTTAGCAACTCAACGAATTGGATTAAGCACGTTTGTCTACTATAGAGCACACAACCGTTATTCAACAACAGAGAACGACCTGGCACGACAAGCATATCAAGAAAAAATCATTTAAAAAAGGTGATTGGACGCTCCTCTATGATTCCAGATTTCAGGATTTTCCGGGAAAGTTATAGACATGGTGGCTAGGACCATACAAAATCAATGAAGTCCATGATAATGACACAGTCACGTTAAGCACCATCAACGGGTCCGTATCTCTATTTTGGGTCAATGGACATCGTCTACGACTCTATCATTAGCCGCCCTCAAAAGAATCTTTCTACCAAGAAGTAATTAAGGACCCTACCATTCAAATTTTGGCTGGATGGGAAGGTAATCCAACCACCCCAACTCCATAAATGTTGAATTCTGTTGACACAGTACATACTGTATATAATTTTTTTTATTTATATTTTATTTAGTTTTATTATTATTTTTGACAGTCATTCGAGAAAATCAGAACTAGGGAGGATAACTATAATGAACTCAATTAGCACTCTTTTTGTTCCGAACTCCTGCTTCATCTCGTCACCCAGACCCTGTCTTTCGCAGAGAAATGAATGTGCCATGATTCAACAACAACAATTGGGCAACTATAATGAAATTCATAACATTAACAAACCATCCACTACTTAATTTTGAATAAACCAACTCATAAATGAATTTAGTTGATGACTAATCAACCTTGGATTCAAGAAAAATACATTTCCAGGTTTCTAAAAATTACCTATTCAGATGGTTATAAACCTAACAATTGTTGTTCCTTTTGCGCGCCTATTGTTCCTTTGAATGGAACAATTGTTGTTCCTTTCGCGCGTTTGTTGTTCCTTTGAACGAAAAAATTGTTGTTCCTTTTCACGCACTTGTTGTTCCTTTGAATGGAAGAATTGTTGTTCCTTTTGCGCGTCTGTTGTTCCTTTGAACGAAACAATTGTCGTTCCTTTTTCACGCACGTTGTTCATTTTGCACACCTGTTGTTCATTTTTCCGTTCCTTCCCTACATTGCTGATAAAATGCTAAATCATTCCTTTCAGGTACAACTTTCACCAAATAATTTTCACCAGCATTATTTCTAACGATCTATCATTATTTTGTGGACTATCTCGCATACCTTATCAAATTGGTTTTTTGGATCACTTTCTTCGAAATATCTTAAACTTTGTTCATAACCTGTAACCACCATAATTCGTTTCTTTTCCCTTATACATACAAATACACTTAAATGATATCTTGCCTTTATAATTAATAAGGAGTCTGCGGCACACTTTTACTTGGCATCCTTACACTTCTTTACACCATCCCTTACTCTTAAGGAGTAGATGATCCTCCCTTCATACACTTACAAGAAAAATAAAATAAAAAATTCTTTCTTTTCCCACAAAGAATAGGGGGTCTCATCATGAGCCAACCTACCACGATCGTTGGATACTAACCTAAGTGGCATTCCCACTATGGCTACCACACTAGGGCAATGGCCTTTGACATTTTCTTTTGTCAAAGGACAAGAGGTCTCATCACAAGTTGACTTGTTCACTTAAGTTACACTCTAGTGAGTGGCATTATCATCATCTGGATACCAAACCAGGATAATGGTCTTTTTTTCAGGAAAAACTTAAATAAATTTAAATATATATATATATATATATATATATATATATATAGAGAGAGAGAGAGAGAGAGAGAGAGAGAGAGAGAGAGAGAGAGAGAGAGAGAACAAAAATAAAATAAAAAAATTTCAAAAAGAATAGGGGGTCTCATCATGAGCCGACTTGTTCACCTAAGTTGCAATCTAGTGAGTGGCATTATCACCATCTGGCTACCAAACCAGGATAATGGTCTTTTTGGAAGAGATGATTCAAATAATTATCAAGGATACAGGATCATCTAAGGGTTAAAAGGAAACCCTATCGAGGCTATGGATGCCTGATGGAAACAATGGCTCTGCCTGTGGTATGGAAGTTTACCTTAAACGCCAAGTTTTTGCGTGTCTCTAGATTTCCTTCACTCAATCATGAGGCTATCATTTTTGTTGTATTCAATAAAACAAGAAAGTAACAACATTATGATATGTGGGATATTATTTCAATGAACAGATTTAATTTATTCGACGTATATATCCTTAAAGCATTCTTTTGAGTATAGGTATATTTCAATTCTACGAAAGAGGACTAACGTTTAATGATTACCGTTAAAATATGTTGTTTGAAAATTAATCATTGATCCCCATTGGCGGCGGTAGTACAATTATTACCCCTCGCCATCAATACCTACACTCATTACTTTCCCCTACGCTGACGATCGAGGTTGACCTTTATATTAATGAGGGGAGTGGACGCTCGGCACACTTCTCGATAAAGATAGTAATGATTGTAATAAATACCCACATTTGTAAACACTTGTTGTCTCTGATATTTTCTATTTTCGATCATTTTTCCTCTGAGCTGGTCTAACCAAGTCTGCTACCAGGAACGATAGTCGTCCACATTTTCTCACAAAATGGGTGGCAGAGGTGTGCGCAGGGAGCCAACTTTACTATAGGTTACAGAGCAAGCAAGATACATCTTGCACCGACTGGGATGGACGGAGTACTTCAACCGTCTGCAAGGATATGACACGAATGCCACACTTGAATTCTTTTAGAATCTGCAGGGAGAAATCTCTATGGTGAAAGACATACAAATATCAGTCACCCCGGAAATCTTAGCAGAGGTCACAGGCCTCCCTAACACGGGCATTCAGTGGACAGGAAGATAAACAACACTGAAGGAAGCTGTGGAAACTTTCACAAACCCTGGGGAAGAATTGGATAAGAAGGGAAAGGGACTTAATCCCAGTTTCCTTAGAGAACCATGGAAGGAACTGGTAGGGATAATTCAGCGGTACATCACCTGTGATGGACGATACAACATAATTCGACCTCGCTGCCTCAAATTGTTGGCAGCCTTAAAACAACGGTTAATACTTAAGCTACCTTTCTTTCTGAATTCCATATTACATGAGGTTCCCTTAAGAGCACAAAAGTCCAAGGATCCTGTTACTTTTATCAGTCACCACATATTAGTTAAACTGATAACAAATAAAGCACTGAGTCAAACTCAATTGACCTGGGATAATCTGATTGAGGCCAATATACCTCCACAACTGGAGCAGCCTGAATTATGCCATGAAGAACCACCAACGGAAATTGAATATAGACAGGCAGAGGATACTATTGCCCAAAGAGAAATCCCATCTCCTCAAACCGAAGCTGAGGCAGACCCTACCCAAATCACAAAGGCCCAGACCTCACAAACACAGGCATTAAAGAAAAAGAGGAAGAGAGTAACAACTGCCCCTAAAACCATAATTCAAACAAGGAGAAGAAGCACACAAATTCAGTAAACAACTGAAGCAATTCAGGGTACAACAAAACAACCTGAAGAACTTTAGAATTCCACAGAACAGTCTCCATGGGAGAATGTTCAAGAAATTGGGCAAGCAAAACATACCTCACAAAGGAATGATCAGGAAGACACCCAACCAGCATTAGAGCATCTGACAGAACAATTTTTGAAGAGCTATGAGGTAGAAATAGCCTAGGTTTTGGGAAGCTTGGGAACCTCAATTGACAGAGGCACAAATAATCCAGAAAAATGCCCAGAACAAGCCTCCTCCTCAAAACCAGCTGAAGATTTTCCTGATATTGAAATGTCTTTTCCAGAGGACATAACACAGGAAGAACCTCATTTTGAAATAAGAATCCCTCTTGGACAGACAGAACATTTGGAAGGAACAGAGGAACAACCATATGTTGGCCAGAATGAAGAAAACCTTGAGACCTCTCATAAACAGAAATTAGCCAAGAGCCATAAGAAAATTAGAAAGTTAAAAAAAGAAAACAAATTGTTGAAGAAAAAGGCTAAGAAGGCTGAAGTATTAAAGCAGAAGGTGGGTAAACTCAAGGAAATTATTAAGGAATTGAGGAAACAGTTAGAACAAGAAGATAAGGCCCACAGAAGAAAGAAAAACAAAAGGGCCAGAGTGAAAGGAAGAAACCCTCTTCCTAAAGAAGCAGTTAGTACAAATTCTATAGGGGTACATACAGACCCTAAAGAAATAGTAGTAGAAGAAACAATAGCTCAGAATGAGGCAGTAATTCCTTTGGAAACACAAGAAAACATGACAGCTACAGAAACAATTGATGTTGATGTGCATACAAACATCCCAATATTAGAGGAAATAGCTCAACTCCTTGAGCAGAATGCTACCATCAGGAGATTGGAGGAAGAATTGATGCAGTCTCAAAAAACCCTGGTTCAAAACAGAAATGAAATACTAACTATGGCAGAGCATCAGGCACTCCAGTCCTAGAAGCAGAGTGTTATTGTGGACAGAATGGAAGTAGAGCTTACATAGCCCCAACAATAATTAACTCAATCCAGGGAGGATATGGGTGCGATGGAAGAATACCAAGCATCCCAATCTCAAGCACGGGGTGTCACCATTGATAAACTAAAGGCATAGCTGGTACAAGTCCAACGAGCATTGGCTCAACACCAAGATGAGATGGTCACCAGGGCTAAACATCAAAATATTGTTAAACAACTGGAGGACATGACAACAATAGAGAGTGAGACCTATGCTGATCTCACCAGAGCCCAAGGGAAGGTAAAAAAGGTACAAACCCAATTGGGAAAAGCTTTGGAGAAAATCAAAGAAACCTGTGATTTCTACTCTGATGCTATTAATTGCAGAGCCCCTACCACCAATTACACTTTATTCTTGCTGGAACGATATTTGTTATTGAGAGTGAAGGCCATCAGAGTATGTAAACCTATTTCATTTGCCACTATACTTGAGTTTATTTCATGTTTCAGAGAGAAGGACGAAAAGGTACAATACTTTCTGTGTGAGTTGTACTTTCATAATTTCATTCTGGAAGAAGAAAGGGAAGATAACCCTTGCCCATTCATAGGTGACATACAATTTCAGGAATTTATGTCATTTACTCAGAACCAAGTCAGATGGGGTAAATCTCATAAAACCTTCCTAAAGAGGGAAACTGAGCTAGATCTCTGGGTTAGGGGAGAGCCTCCAAATTCCTTTCTATCCGTTATGCGACATAAAACCTTTATGAAAAGAGGGGGGGTCGTAGACTACTTAGCCCCTATCCATCTATAGGTTATACGTTCAGTTATCACCCGTTTTAGAGAGCTTAAGGAAGAAGCTCTTGCTGCTTCTAAACTGAGATGGGATGCATCCTCCAATGAAGTAAAGAGTAGGGACCCCTTTGCGTACAGGAATTTCTTTGCAGCTACCTTCAGAATAGAAAGGTATTCTAGATTGCTCCAAGAGGAAGGACCTGCTTGGATTGGGTGCAGATATAATCCCCCTATCATCTGGTTTCCTCCAGAAAGTTACCAAAAAGATTATCAAATTAACAAGAAAAGAGAGGATGCTGCTTTTGGAGAACTCAAAAGAAGCAATGGATTCAGGAGGCCTGGTGAACCAACCTTTCCACCTTACAGCATTACTGCTTTACATGTAAGATCTCATCTTGCATGAGGACATGCAAGAAGGTAAGTTGGGGAGTATGTTAGGTTATGAAAAAGGTATAAATATCTTCCTTTTTCCCACATTTCATGATACTTGATTGACTTTTCGGTTATTTAGGAGAAAATAGAATAGAAAATGAATAATATACTCATTCTACAATGTAATAGACTGCAATGTAATCGAAAAGAAACAACAATCGTACTTTTATTGAAAGAAACAATAGTCAATTCTACAAGTCTTTATTTAGATTCAATTATTGCTCTTAAAATGAATTCAATAGATTAGTTAGTTCCTTTCCATTGCACATCTTTAGATTTCAATTCCTAGAATCTTTAATAAAAGTTTGAGGAACTTGATTGTTGATAAACTCAGATTTTCTTTAACTACACGATTTTAGCCTCTACGAGCTATCTGCATAGACTTTGCCGATATTCTTAAGATAAAAGATGAATCCTCAGTTTGATAAATTAATGTTAAACTAAGGTTGTTTTTAGACATATTTAGACCCCTACACCTTGGTAGCACAATCCATAGCTAGCAGTGCCACAAAAATACTTGAAAACCCTTTTTATTGTTGTCCAATGCTCCTTCCCTGGTTTTGACATATACCTGCTCAAAACTCCCACTGCATGTGCAATGTACGGTCTAGTACAAATCATTGCATACATCAAATTTCCAAATGCACTTGCATATGGAACACGAGACATGTCCTCCTCCTCTTCATGTGTCTTGGGACACTGATCTGCATATAACTTTACACCAACAGGAATAGGAACCTTGACCGGTTTACATTCCTGCATATTAAACCTCTGCAATATTGTCTCGACATATTTTCTCTGATATAACTAGAGTTTCCTCTTTTTCCGATCTCTTTTAATTTCCATGCCCAAAATTAAATTTGAAGCATCGAGATCCTTCATGTCAAATTTAGAGGACAACTGAGTTTTCACATCCCGGATAATCTCCTTGTTGTTTCCTATCAGAAACATGTCATCCACATACAAGACCAAATAAATCAAATGATCACCAATTAATTTAAAATACACACAGTGATCTTCTTTAATTCTTGTGAAGCCAAGTCCCAACATATAAGTATCAATTTTTTGATACCACATCCTTGGTGATTGTTTTAAACCATACAGGGACATTTTTAGCTTGCATACCAGCTCCTTCTTTCCCTTCACAACATAACCTTCTGGTTGCTTCATATATATTTCTTCTTCCAGATCCACATGTAGGAATGTTGTCTTCAAATCCATTTGTTCTACTTCAAAATCAAATGTAGCAGCAACATATAACATAAATACTATAGAGGTTAACTTGGCAACATGAGAAAAAATCTCACCAAAATCAATTCCCTCAACCTGGGAATAACCCTTTACTACTAACCAAGATTTTTATTTCTCCACTTTTCCTTTTTCATTCATCTTCTTTTTAAATACCCATTTGCTTCCAATGGTATTTCTTCAAGTCAGAAACTCCACTAGATCCCAAGCCTCATTCTTATCCAAAGATGCCATTTCTTAGTTCATGGCCCTTTTCCAGATATTTCCATCCTCTGAATCCACTACCTCCCTAACAGTTCTAGGATCATCATCAGTAATAGACAAAGAAAAATTTGAACGGAAATCAGATGGACTATACCTTTCCGGTAGCCCTCTTTCTCGAACTGATCTCCTCAATACTAGAGTATGAGGATCTTTTTCTTATGATTCTTGTTCTTCTGTAGAGTCTGACTCATCATCCTTTAAATCAAACTCTATTTTCTATGGTTCTTCCTTACTTGGTAGGACTTCCTGTTTAAAAACATCCTTCATTTCTCTAAATACCACATCTTGTCTATACACTACCTTCTTAGTTTCTAGGTTCCAAAGATTATAAACTTTGAGACCATCTTTATATCCAATAAATATACACTTTTCAGCCTTCTTATCTAGCTTACTCTTGTTTTTCTTTGGAACATGAACATATGCATCACAGCCAAATACCATGAGATGTGTGAGAGAAGGTTCCTTACCATTCCATACCTCTTGTGGAGTCTTTTCATCCAACGCTGATGAGGGTGATTTGTTGACCAGGTAACATGCAATACCCACTGCCTCTACCTATAATTCTTGCCCTAACCCAACACCACTGAGCATGCACCTTGATGTTTCCATCAATGTCCTTTTCATCCTTTTTGAAACTCCATTCTGATGAGGTGTATATGGAGTAGTCTTCTGCCTTGCTATACTGCACTTCTAACAAAATTATTCAAATTTATTCTCCCAAAACTCTCCACCACTATATGTCCTCAATACCTTAATTCTTTTCTCTGCTTGATTCTCAACAAGAGCCTTAAACTCTTTAAACCTGTCATAGACTTCGGATTTTTTCCTGAGGAAATATATCCAAGTATTCCTCGAGAAGTCATCTATAAATGAGACATAGTACACAGATTTTCCCAATGATGGGACCAACACAGGTCCAAAAACATCGTTTTGAACTAGCTGTAAAATTCCTTCTGCCCTCGTTGCACCAGAGGGAAATCTTACTCGATTTTGCTTCCCATATAGACAATGTTCACATAAATCAAACTCCAGAGAGCAGTTAGACATACCTTTGACCATACCTTTACTATGTAGTAGTCGAAGACCCTTCTCTCCAATATGCCCCAGTCTTTGATGCCACAACATAACCTTTTCTCCAGAGACTGTAGTACTTTTTCTTCTTCAACTCCAATATCAGGAACAATGGAACTGTTACACCCATCATTAATAGTGATTCCTTGCAGCTTATACAGAGTTCCAAACCAAACTCTCTTCAACAACACCATTGTTCCTCGAACCATCCTGCAAGTTTCCTTTTAAAATATTTGTTCAGAGAGTTCTTTCGGATCCATCACATAGGTTTTATGTTTTTCGACGTTTCAGACCAAACTAGTGTGGTCCATCATCAGGAAAGCGTTTGTGAAAAATGAAGGAAAAAATAATATAACACGTATATAAATAATTGAAAAGTTATTGTAAGGAGCCGACTTATTAAAATGAAATCAATAATTATAAATTTTTAAAGATTATAATTGTTTGTTTAATTAAAWTTTTTTAAAGATTATAATTGTTTGTTTAATTAATTAATTATTTGTTTTAATAATTAATTACTTGTTTGTTTATTGATTTTTAATTTTATTTTTAAAAGAGCCGACTGGACAATGTTTATAAACTAATATTTAGAATTATTCATATTGGCTAGGGTAGGGATCCAATTTTGACTAATTTTCCATCCATCATCTCTGTTTAGATTATTAGGTTGTTTTTCAATTTCGATTGCTTCTTTGAATTTCCTATTGTGATAGTGATCTATCCTGGCAAGTATTTTGGTTTCTTCAATACATATGTGATGTTTGGTTTTATCTGAGTGTTCTGCGAGAGCTGAGGGACGAGTGCGATTGTGTTTGATGTCAGCGGTGTGTTCTTGAATCCTAATTCTAAAGGAACGACCTGTTTCTCCTATGTATTGTTTACCACATGAACATGGGATCATATAGACACCTTTATGTTCAATGGGATCAACAGAGTCTTTGACTGACCTAAGGGAATTCCTAATAGTGTTTAGGGGTTTGAAGGTTGCACCAATGCTTTTCTTCTTTAAAATCCTTTAAAATATTGTTTTTACCCCTGCATCGTCCATTTTTCTTACTGAAATCAAATTTCTGGCCAAACTTGGGATGTGTAGAACACCAGGCAATGTTCTAATCCTTCCATCTATGAGCCTCAAATTGAATTTTCCCCGTCCTATGATTCTGGTTGTCGAATCATCACCTAAGAAAACATTACCTCCATCATACCTTTCATATTTGCAGAACCAGTCCCTGTGGGGAGTCATATGAAAGGATGCACCAGAATCAACCAACCATGCCTCGTGATCTGCATGTGTGCTTGAAGAAGCCAAGTACACATTCCCTCCTTCTTCCTTGGAGGTCTTTTCTTCTGTAGAAGGAGATTCTTCATATCCCTTCTTTTTCTCAACTTTGGATCTACATTGCTTCTTGTAGTGCCCTTCTTTTCCACATCTCCAACATACCTTTAAAAGCTTTCCAGGAGATTTAGATCTACCCTTAGACTTAGATCTCACACTTGAGAACTTAGATCTATTTCTTTCCTAGGAACGTCCTCTTGCAAATAATGCATCTGTGCTCTGTCCTTCCATATTTTTCTGTCTCATCTCCTCCGACAATAAGGATGAGACCACTTCATCAAACTTCAAGGAAGTTGTATTACTACCTATGGCCACAACTAGACTATCCCATGAGTCTAGTAAATAACATAGTAAGTTGATACATTTATCTTCATTTGAAATTTTAATCTCAACAGATACTAACTGACTTACCACAGTATTGAAGGCGTTCAAATTATCTGCCATCGAGTCTCCATCTCTCATCCTCAGGTTATACAAATTCTTTCTCAGGAATAGTTTATTGACTAGGGACTTAGACTGATACAACTTCCCCAACTTATCCCATAAATCCTTGTCTATATCTTCCTTTGACACATTCAATACTACTAAATCTGAGAGACACAGTCGGATTGTGCTCTTCGCCTTCCGATCCAAATTTTTCCAGTCATCTATTGAAGTTCTTGTAGGTGTAGTACCTGGATCTACCACGATCCATTGATCTCTGCCCACCAACAGATCTTCCATATTGAGCTTCCACAACTCAAAACTTTGCTCATTAAACTTCTTGATCTCCATTTTCGAATTGCTTGCCATTCATTTTCACCTGAAAAATCAATACCACAGATCTCCCACTGTAACAAGGCTTATCACAGTCCCGAGCCAAACCCTTGACCACAAAGGCATCCCCCTGAAGCCAACAAAGCTCTAATACCAAATATAGATTTTAACCTTGTACAATATTTACTGCAAGCAAATTTTTAGTAAAAGAACAAAAAAGATACAATGGTAAATACAAACATTACACAGAGATTTTTCCCCTGGAAACCCAAACCGGGAAAACCGGAATATTTTATATTCATTCATGGTATTACATTGTTTACAATACAATATACATATAGGATCCAACGACATCCAAAACCCTAACCCAATGACCCGGATTACTCAACAACCCTAATTCCTTAACCAAAAATAGAAAACTATCGGCAAAGAAACCATGTGCCGAAAAACCACTTAAATATGTGACATGTTTCCCGAGGCAGGATAATTTTTCTCGAGGGCGTTGCCCCTAAACCCCCGCATAGGGGGATTTCGCCCCCCTGCGTGCCTGGCGCAACAGAAACACTACTACTCATGCAAAGAATATAACACATACCCAACATAATAGACGCTATCTAGATTCCTGACTTACTCATGGTTGTGGTCATGTTCGGGTCAAATTGTTTGAAACACCATTTAGTTGCATCGTTATAGGGGAACAACAAGAGATGGGAAGCCACCTGGTGAATACCACTTTTCTGGATATCTTGATATACTTCCAACTGCTCATCTTATGTTGAAAAATCATCGATGTTGAAGGTTGTATATATCTCGTCATACCGGGGGCAATAGTCTTCCTTGCTATGATAACTAGTATCTATCACCAATATCCTGTTAATATTATGGTAGCTGTGGGAGGTATTTACCTCTACATGTGAACCTGACAAGAATAGAAGACTCCGGGAAGCAAGAGAAACCCTAATGAATTGGCTAATAACCCTAGAAGTCTTGTCGGCTCAAGAATAAAATTTATATTAGGCTATTAGCCTCCAAGAGAAGAAGTCGGCCAGAATTAATAATAAAATACTGAACAGACACATACCCAGAAGGATAAGTCGGCCCCAACAAACTGGCAGGATTACTATAAATACAGGGCACCAGTTCTCATTTGTCACATCTCAGGATTGCAGTTTTCCCAGTTGGTGCGCACTGCAGTTGCATTTGGTGCGCAGGTTTGGAGGAGGGTTGCAGGTGCAACTGCAGCAACAACTAGTTTCAATATTGGCTTGAATATCTCTTGGCTAGGGTTTGGACTATCTGATCATCTTTTTGTGATGCACTATCCTTGGGGATTGATGCACTACTCCTTGTTTGGCTATCTAGCCTAGGGTTTGCTTCCGGAGGAATTCTCAGGTCAAGGTTAAGGTGCTCGGAGCGAGGCTTCGGCCTGTGGTTGGGTGATGAGGGTATCGTCAATGGTAAAACGAGCACACCATATTCTATATTCTAACATGTTATGGGCCCACACCCCTTTAGTCAGCCTAAAATGCTGGAAGGAAACATAACTGCTAGATATTGAGCTCGTTGAGGAACTGCCGCTAGGGTTACTAGCAGGAGCAGCTTCCAAAAGCACTGCAGCTAGGGTTACAAGCAGAAGCAGTTGCAGAAACCCTAAACCTCTTGTCGAGGCACCTTAAGTGGTGATATTGACCTAATCTCCAGATAGATCAGTGCGCCCTATCCCAACGCATCTCCTGGTACTCTCAGTAGGCCAAGACGTGAAGTTTGGATTTCTGGTCAAATCTAGGGTTTGACCAAGTCAAGCAAGCCATGATGAATTCTATGAAGTCTGAGAACAAGCTAGATGGAGCCTCTAACTTCAGAGCATGGAAGACAAGGATTGACCTCATC
>ML781074.1:704865-718864 GCA_009831015.1 Picea engelmannii
TACCGGGTAAATGGTATGTTTTGTGCTCAAGTCCATTACCTGTAAATACCTCTCTAGCTAGGAGGGAGTGTTAATATTATGGTAGCTGCGGGAGGTATTTACCTCTAGATGTGAACCTGACGAGAATAGAAGACTCCGGGAAGAAAGAGAAACTCTAATGAATTGGCTAATAACCCTAGAAGCCTTGTCGGCTCAAGAAGAAAATTTATGTTAGGCTATTAGCCTCCAAGAGAAGAAGTCGGCCATAATTAATAATAAAATACTGAACAGACACATACCCAGAAGGAGAATTTGTCCCCAGCAAACTGGAAGGATTACTATAAATACAGGGCGCCAGTTCTCATTTGTCACATCTAAGGACTGCAGTTTTCCCAGTTGGTGCACACTGCAGTTGCAGTTGGTGCGCAGGTTTGGAGGAGGGTTACAGGTGTAGCTGCAGCAACAACTAGTTTCAATATTGGCTTGAATATCTCTTGGCTAGGGTTTGGACTATCTGATCAGCTTTTTGTGATGCGCTATCCTTGGGGATTGATGCGCTACTCCTTGTTTGGCTAACTAGCCTAGGGTTTGCTTCCGGAGGAATTATCAGGTCAAGGTTAAGGTGCTCGGAGGGAGGCTTCGGCCTGTGGTTGGGTGACGAGGGTATCGTCAATGGTAAAATGAGCACACCATCTTCTATATTCTAACATATCCCACCTGGATTTTTTGCAAGCGTAGGTGCAGAAGTTGGAGCATATGGTACAGGTTTTTTTTCCTTTCTGGTGTTTGGGAGTGACATGGTGTAGATGTTGTGTCGTGTGACAAGCCAAAAAAACGTAAGTCAATCTAACAAATATAATGATACATTAATATAGAAATTGAAACAGTTGCATACCTATTACTCTTGAAATCTAGTCAAGGCTTAAAGTTGGCTCACGATCACAGTATGCAGAGTAGAATGTTTTAACAAATTCACGGAGGCAAATAATGAGTCAAGTAGGATTTTGAGGTTATTATGGAGATACAAATTTACCCTAACTCATGAAATTAATGTTGAGTGCACGCCAACTTATTTGTAGGTGTAATATCACTTCACCATTAATGCATTCAGTGGTACAAATATCTCAGATTCATGTATCAGAGGCGTATCAGTTAATGATCGGATTAAAAAACTACCGAGAGTGCTATCAAAAGGAGTTGTCATCAGAGAGGGAAAATTTCATAATCATTCTTTGTTCTTATGGGAGGGTATCGAAGAATATTCTATATTTGTATTGAGATGTGTGTCAAAGAGAAGACATTAAGGATTGGTCAATATTATTCCTTTGTGTGCTATCGGAAGGGTTCTTATTGGAGAGTAAAATCAACACTAAAAGAAACTTTGACGACAAACTCTCTGATAGTATGTTCGAGACGTTTTTCACTGGAGAGAGAAAGTTAAGAAATCTTTTGACTTTGACGGGAAGGTATCAAAGGATATTCCCTTCTCGATAATTGTGCTTATGCAAAGATTTTACCTATTGATAGATTAAAGCTTATGGATAAACGAATAAATTAGCCAAACTGGGTTGGCCAAGTACTGTCCTTAGCTTTGTGAGGGACCCACTTAGGAATTAAAATTTTATTATTCAGATAAGATTTACAAACCAATAATTAGCTGACACATAGGTAGAATAATCACTCTGAGACTTAGCGTGAAAGTATGCGTTAGAAGAAAAGGTCTATCGAAAAGGGCTTCATCGGGGTCTAATTTCATCAATGTAAAAAGGTTTTCTGATAGAAATGATTCCAACAAAACTCTTTCCGATATTACTATCGAAAAGGTTCTATTGGCATATAAATTAGAAGAGTTGATGTATTTCATTCTGAAGAGTGTTTTCTTGGCGAGAAACAAATCGATGGCTTCCAAACATTATTAGATCAACGAAGACTTACCTTGTGGTTGAGCATGACTTCGAATTTGATATTTTGGGATAAGTGTAAATCAACAAACAAGTAGAAAAAATCCAATACCTTATATGCTCATGATTGCTTGCAAGGTTAGGATTTAGACCGCATTAGAAAAATAGTAGTTTCCTATATTAGTATCAAACCAAGTATGTAGTGATACAACACCTTTCCATAATTTTATTAGAGGGGACCCACTGAAATCATCTTAAGTTAGAGAATTTTAGTGGGATGTTGTGGGGGGAACAACACTTAGCCAAAACCCTTTCAACAATTTGTATTAGGCTAATGGTAGCAATATGAACTAAGGTCCCACAACTTGATTAGGGTACATCGATAACTAGTTCTATATGTGATCACCAAAACAAGGATGGATTTCATAGTCGATTCGTGTTATGCCAACATTCTTATTGATAAAGTGACCCTCTTCCAGCTAAGTTTAATCTCTTTCCCATCTCATTCACTTGGAAAAACATTTTTCTTAGCAAGATCATTTGGCATCTACAATTTATCTTAGATACTTGAGTCTGCAAAGTATCTATGCAATACAATCGAGAGATGGTAGGCTACAAATTATATGAATTATTGGTAGCACTTGGTTCCACTCACCATCTCAATAGGAGTCTCTGCAATTGGCCTCAAGCACAAATTTGTTTCCATAATGCCTCTTCCATCGTTAACTATGAGGATACAAACAACCAGTGGTATCCCATTTAGTGTTCTTTCCTTGGGGACTCGACATCTTTTGGTTAAGCAATTCCATCATTTTCCTTATTTGTTCAATCTCTACAAACCCAAAACTGAAGCACCCCCTCTCTTTCACACGTTGTAGTTTTATCTCTCCCTCGGAGAGGCAAACCCATTGATGGGTAAAACATTCAAATTCCTTGTCTAGCTACCCTATAATCCCAATCACCTCCATGATATTCATTTCCAATAATCATTGGGATGCCAATCATTTTCCATTTCCCTAGGCCAATCAATTCCTTAACTTTTGGCAAGTGAATATATTCATCTACTTCTACAAGGAGTGATTGTTCTCGTGTATTTTGGTTAGTGTCTTTTTATGCCATTAGGGATGTGGGGTTTGATATGCGTTGGATGCATTGATTAAATTTGAAGGGTTGGTCCTAATTTCAATTAGAATGGTATATATTCATGCAACCCTTCCATGATGAAAAGCTTTGAAAAAAATTGAATTTCAATTGACAACAATAAATTAACTACACACTTCATAAAAATGTGTTAAATAAAACATTCCATTTCCAATCAAAATAATTTTCTTAGTAGAGAAATCAATAATCTAAAATTATCGGTCTTAAAAACTAGATGGTTACCTACTTGAATATCACCTTAACATTCACAAAGCTACCCGTAAAATATCAAATAGATTTTCCCACACCAAAAATAAATTAACGATAAAACATAAGCATAAATGGGAGTGGATGTTTCCAATATAGAAAATGAATTTTATCATTGTTTGTTTTCCATCTTTCGTCATAGTGGTTTAGAGTACTACACACAGTCTGTTGTCTTAATGAACAAAGCGTTGAAAAAAGGAACAATCCAAACCTTGTTCTATGAACCTGCAATTTATTATATTCTCTCCATAGAATAAATTTAACAAGGATAAACATGTTCGAGTGAAAGGATTATAACAACATCAAATAGATATTTAATCAAATTTGAAAATGCAAATTAAAAAAAAATAAAAAATTGTGAATTGTATTAATTAATTTCAAAATGAAATAGTACATTACGTCCCCAAAACAAAGGTATACTTGAGTGTTTTTACCCATCATATTCCATCTATCCCCAACTCCTATCCTAAAACCAACATAATCTCAAAAACACTTTTGTAATTTTGAGAAGGTGAGATTTGGGACTATCCATTTACCCCAAAAGATTTAGGAAATTAACTGTAACAACCCCCAGCTGAACTGAGGATCATTACCATGCGAAACACACACACACACACAAAAAATGCTAACTAATTTCCTATAGCTTAGCCATTGGGTTTGAGAACCCTTTCTCAAATGCCAATTATAATACTTGCTAGTCTATGACTTAGCAAGCTTACACATCCTTCAAAAACACTTAAAAAACACTAGATTTCACTTGAGTATTTCTTCTTTAACTGAGCTATTGTTGTCGATGTCTTCTTTGTATGTCTCTTCTTCCTTTTCTATTCTACACAAGCTCTTCTACATTGTTCTATTTTTCTCTTCTCCTTCTTCCTTAATTTTATTTTTCTTCCTTTGTGTCTTCTCCTCTTTTCTTCTTCGTCTTCTCCTTCTCCTTCTCTATCTTATTTCTTCTCTGCCCCTTCAACTCTCTATTCCTTTATTTCCCTAAAATACATGTTATTGCCAAGTCTCGGGTTCCAAATCTTAATTTTCTACATTTCTATGTCCATTTATAGCCTAAAAATAATAAATGAAACAACAAAACAAGCCCATTCTTTACCGAATTATAATCCAAAACAACAAATCCCACAACTAATTCACAACTACCCTGTAATATCAAAATATTGTACATACAAAACACTAAATTCAATCAAAGCCTACAAAATAAAGCTTAAATATTTTTCCCCACAAACAAACACTACATACCAAATTTGACTCTCGACCATTCTCCTTCTTCTTTTCAAAAAATATAAGCTTGTTTCCTTACCATTTCCATCCTTCTTCGAAACTTCCCATTTTAATTGATGAACCCCTATCTCTATTCAGGTTGTCATTGAGAATCATGCTCCCTCTTATGGTTTACCTGCTTCATTCAATACTTATCTACCAGCTAAAGGCCTCTTAATGTTTGGCCAAGATAATAATTAAATCCATAGATGATAATGTGAAATATTCTAGACATGTCACTATTCATCAAAGATGCACATGAACGAGCAATTTAAAGATAATGTGAAATATTCTAGACATGTGACTATTCATTAAAGATGCACATGGACGAGCAATTTAGAGCAGTTTAAAGCATAACTCTTTTTATGAAATTTTAATATGTGCATTGCACTTCCTCAAAAACTAGTAAAAATGAAAATTAACATTTTTTTTTATGACAAACATATATTTTTTAATGGTACTTCTCGGACGGGCTTGAAACCTTTTGACAGGCTGTGATGGGATCCATTTTAATCATTACTTAGATGCCTATATGATTTCAATTGGGCCTATCCAAGACTTCCCATAACTTTTTTTTCAAGACTTAACAAAATCTTTAAGAGTGCACTAGAAATACCTTATAGAAAAATTTAATAAGAATATGCTCTTAATCTGCATCTTCACGGAATTTAATCCATGGGTTTATAAAACAACTTAACCTTGGAGGCTTTCCATCATTGCCTTTTTGTAAAAAAAAAAAAATTCAAGAAAAAGCTTTATTGAAATACATAACAAGACTACTTACGAGGCTACCTTTTGTATAGTTGATGAAGAAGAGGTTTAATATTCTTAGAAGCAATCTCAAGATGCTACAAAATAAATGTTGGAGACTTGATTATCTTCTATAACAATGAATTCATTTTTCAGCCTCTTCATCAACGTTTGTAGTGGTGTTATGAAATCCATTTCTATACCTTCTTCATAAGCATTCATAGTAGTGTTTTGAAGTACACTTCCATATCTTTTTGATCGGATTTGTTAATTGCTTATGATTTTTTCTTGATTAGAATTATATCCATTTTTCCATTTTAGATCAATATTGCTTTGAATAAAATTATTTATTAGATTTCAAATTTGATTAAGAGGAATAAATTTTCATTTGACTAAATTACTTATAATAAACCTATTTGAACATATTTTTTTTTTTGTCTATATTGTGACTAATCGAAAATGCCAATTTGTCCATCTCATGTATGAAGCAAAGTGTGTAGTCGATGCTAATATTGATGTTATTTTTTATGTTATAAACATATCTAAAATTGATGCAAATGCATCATACAAGTGATGCTACTTTTGATGTAATTTTAGAATTAATGAATGGTGCACAAACAACCATGTTACATTGATTGGATGCAAGAGAGAAAATTTCAAAGGGCCATTGGTGGAAAAGTAAAATTTAGATGATATTTTAGTGAAAAATCACTTAAAATATTATAGTGCAAGAGTAATTGATTCTCGGAAGGGGTAAGATAGATGCATTTGAACATAACCTCATGCAATATTAGAGCTTAATTGAGATCCTCTTTGACAAGGTAAAAATGTTTTATCGAATACCACATATGCAAACCAATATATTTAAGAAAATAAGGGCTTTCTTCAAATAACACCTCACAATCTTGAAGATTGGAAAAAATAACATTGAAGCTCTCTTAGCACATAAATGAAGATTGATGGAATTTTTTTTCCAATTAAAACCTCACAAGATCCCCAATACCCTCTAATAATGAAAAAATAACATTGATTTTTCACATAAATAAAGGTTGATGAAATCCTTTTTCCAAGGAAAACCTCACAAGATCCCCCTATGTACATTGATATCCTTGAGGGACCCAACTGGATTTGAACTTGTGACCTATGCCTTCCCCATTGACAACATGCCAACAAATTGAGTTAACCCTTGAGGCTACATAGCATGAATATTTGTGGCCAAAGATTGATGAATTTATATATTAAATCATAAGTCTTCATAAATTCGATATCTTACTCAAGGAATACTTGGGGATTATAATTTGTGGGTTTTAATGGTTTTAGAAAAGAAAATGAAAGGTTTCAAGGTCTAGCAGAAAAAGTTGATGCACATTGTTCTTGCTACCAATCACAATTGGCTTGTGGACATTTCTTAAACAACGAAGAACAAAGATCCAAAACACTGGAAAAAAAAATATAGAATTTTGAATTTCAAATTTCAATGCCACAACTTCTTCATCATTGACTCATTAGCTATAATTACTATGAATAATATCATTATTCTTTGTAATACTTTTATTTTGATGAAGACCATGTACATTTATGACATTCAATTGAGTCAAAATTATAAAGATCATCTAAAAAAAATAATACCATATTTATTTATAAAAAATTGATGATGTTATAATATTTTTATGATAATTTTTTAATGCATATTAAATGTTTATATTCCTTAATGTCATACTAACTTGCATTATTTAAATGTTTTGTACTACCATCATGGAATCTCCAAATACAACAATATTGGGATGTTATGATTCTTAGCTATGCTCAAACCCTTAAGTAAAACATAGGCTTTGGCAATATTATTTGAAGTTGTTCCTAATTCCCACTTATAATAAGTGAACACCTACACCTGCCACCCAGTAAATATTTATGTTTCTTAATGTCATACTTTTCCTTTATTAGAATCATTAAATGATAATTTTTCTAATGAAAACTATTCCTTAAGAAAATCCCTAACATGAAATTAATAAGAAAAACCTAGTTATACTTTCTAATATAAAACTAATTAAAAAACTTAGTTCTACTCTATGAGAAAATCCCAAATATAAATTTTTTGAAAAAAGCTAAAATAAAAAATTTACTTTCAAAACAATTTATTTTCTCAATAATTAATTTTATTTTCTCAATAAATTAATATACACAAAACCTGAAACTAAGTTGAAAAGCTAAACCTGAAACTAATAGGAAAAGCTAAGCCCTAATCCAATAAGAATCCTAATATACACAAAAGCATTTTATACAATTTGCAATTTAAGATGCTATACATGTTAGGCTTTCAAAAGAAGGCATTATGTTTTATATTTCTCAGTCTCCTTCGCAGTGTTTCGAAACAAAGGCATTTTAGTCTCCTAATCTTCCAGTGAGTCTTGTAGTTTGTATGCACGAACTATTTTTTTTGTTTTGTACAGTAACTCATTTTTTTGGGACCGGGACTTGTAAGGGATTCTCAAAAAAAAATTCAAGGAGTGTGCTATGATTTTAGGTGGGTTACTTAGTGGTAACTTGGAAATTGATCTAGAAATTCCCAATTGATTTTTTATTTCCTGTAATTGGCTTTAGAAGCGTCGCTGAATTGGAATAACAAACAAGGTAAATTGACACGTATAATTAATGTGATTCTAGATATAGAAGTTCCGAAAAGATGCGATTAGAATCCACTCAAAGAAAATGAAAATGATGATAATTGATGGATTTTTAGTTACAATCCAGCGACATCAATTTGAAGGATATCACAATTTTTTGTTGTTTAAATTGCATTGTTGAATGCATAAATGGATTAGCATGTTGAAAAACCAATCCCTGAGCCATTGGGATTATACAGACTTAGCCACTCAAATCTGCAGATCCAACATTTTCTGGCCTGATTTCAAACAAAATTAAACAAAAATATCTGCCAAAAAAGACCAGAAAAGACCAAAACATAAAACATTTAAACTACTGCATATATGTTAAATATAATGTAGCCTCAACAATCTGACTGTACACTGCTAGCTGTCCTGGCCAGCTGTACTATCATTTCTTGATGTTCTTGATTTGCTTGAGCCTATTTAGCTCAGTTATTTTCCCTTTTCTCCATGTACTATTTTCCTAATATACCTAATATATTGAATACTATTTCTTCTCTGCTCTTTATTTGTATTCTCTGCTTCTCATTTTATCATGGTATCAGAGCATCACCAGTAAGCCTCTTCACACAGTCTGGAGAGCAACCTGATCCTCAACAACGCAGAGCTTACACTGTGAATGAGAGAATAGGATGCGAGATTCTTCACAAAGTTTGGAGAGAAATCCGTAGTCCGCCATCAGCTCAAAAGATCGTCGCAGAAAGCACACACGAGGAAGCAGAGCGCAATACGCTCAAAAGATTGAGGAGACAGAGCTGCAGGAGGCAGAAACATTTGAAGAATTCAAAGAAATTCTTTCAAAATTGTGAAAGATTGCTGCAAAAGGCAGAAACATCTAAAGATCTTGTGAAAATTCTTTCAAATTAGTGAAAGATTGTTGCAGAGGGCAGAAACATTCAAAGAATTCGTGAAAGATTCACGAATTTCCTTCCTCGAGAGAAACTCTTTGCAGAAGCAGCAAAGAACACGCTAAAGGAGCAAAGGACAGATAGACGCAACCGTAAGATTGGTCCTGCTAACAGATCTGAGGCGTTAATCGAGTTCAGAAAGGACGAGGAGAGCGCAGAAAAGGCAAAAGATTTTCAGACGTCAGATTTTGTGCAGAGGATCGATAGTTGTCGGATCCGAGAAAAGTGCACAAGGTTTAGTCCTCTGAAGCGCACAGGAGAATAGCCGAATCGCGAAATCCCGAAATCGCGGGGTGAAATTTTGGCATTTCAGTTTTTGGGACTTGGAGCAGCAAAGGATCGTGAGCCGTCCATTTTGGAGGACAGGTGTCGAAGATATATATCTATCGAGAATTCGAGTACCGGGAGATCAAGGAGGCAGGAGTCGTGAGACAAGAAGTCTCGATTCCCGAAATCGCGAAAGGAGATCTAAATCTACCAGGACTTCGGGTACCGGGAGATCATGGAAGAAGAGTCGGGAGACAAGAAGTCTTGGCTCACGAATTCCCGAAAACATCGTGACCGTCCACAAGGAGGACACGTGGCAACGTTCGAGGTTTCAAGGAAATCCCTGAAAGGAGTATTTCGACATTTCAGCTACCGGGAATGCAAAGGGTAAGAGTTCGAGACTCTTGACCCACGAAATCCCGAAAGGATCTGAGCCATCGGATCAGGGGAGGCTCACAGTCGTTGATCTCCCACAGGAGTGGAGTTTCGGCATTTTGGAATTCGATACTTCGGTATTTCGGATACCGGAAGTTTGAAGGGTCAGGAATTGGAGCAGCAGGATTCGCGAAGTTCTGAAACGCGAAATCCCGAAAAGGCGTTCAAGAAGGATATACGCTAGGATATTTCGGGTTGCAGCATATTGAGGGACAAAGAACCGACAGAGTGCCTGCATCGCGAAGTCCCGAATCGCGAAATCCCGAAAAGGCGTACGAGAAGGATAGACGCCAGGATATTTTAGGTTTCGACATATTGAGGAACAAAGAACCGGCGAAGTGCTTGCATCGCAATTCCCCGAATCGCAAAAAGCCGTTAGCACTTGAACAATTAGGCACGTGGTCACCGGTCGTGGTCACATAGACGGAGGCTAAGAGCCAATACAGGGTTTTTAAACGCTTTTCGGCGTTTCAACGATCGGGAGTTGGGGAGACAAGACATTGGAGGACTCGTATACAAGAGTCCCGAAGTCCCGAAGTGCAAAAGGCCGAAGTCGAGACTCGCGAAATCCCGAATCACGAAGTTTTGAAGTCACTGCAAGAAATTAGTTTACGTGCAGGAAACAAGTAAACTCAAAATTTTTCTAACATTTTTTTTCTATTGTGTTAAATTCTTTAAAGATGGCCACGTCTAGCAATTTAGGACCAACTCAAGGCCCGATTCTTCTTGGAAAGAATTAGGAGTTTTGGTCTCTTCGAATGAGATCCTTCTTGCAAGAACAAGAGTGTTGGGATCTAGTGGATCTTGGATATGTGGAACCAGATCCAACAGACCTTGCCGCCATGTCAAATCCACAGAGAAATTCTCAGGCAACACAGAGGAACAGAGAGAATAAAGCCAAATTCTGGATTCAAAATTCAGTGGATGACTCGATTTTCTCAAAAATCACAGGCGTTGTTACTTCAAAACAGGCCTGGGACATCCGTAAATCAGCCTACCAAGGAAATGACAGGGTCAAAATAGTCAAACTGCAGACCTTGAGGATGCAATTCGAGACTTTAAGAATGACAGAGTTTGAAAATGTGATCAGTTTATGACCAGAGTCATGGGAATCGTAAACCAGATCAGGTTGACTGGTGAAGCCATCCATGATCAATGCATTGTTGAGAAAGTCCTCAGAAGTTTACCAAAGAAATTCAAAATGGTTGTTACAACAATCGTTGAATCCAAGGATCTGTCACGTTTTTCAACAGATGAACTAATTGGTTCCCTGTTGACACATGATACCAGACTACATCTCACAGATGAGTCAATCTCCAATGCCTTCAAAACTCAATTCTCTTTCAACAGAGGGAGAGGCAGAGGGAGAAGCAGAGGTCACCAAGGAAGAGGGAGAAGTCCCAGTAACCCTCACTCCAGTGGAGGACACAAACAACAAATCCTGAATCAAAATTTCCAAGGTCACAGACAACAGAGTCAGAATCAGAGTTTCCAACCTCAAAGAGGTAGAGGGAGAAGATCAAATGACAAATCAAGCATACAATGCTATTACTGCAAAATGTATGGGCACTATGAATCTGAATGCAGGAAGAAGCAAGCAGATCAGCTCTCAGGCATAGCACATGTGTCAAATCATACGGGAGAAACCTTAGGAGGTATGTTTCTCTCATGTCACAAGTCTGAAGAACAACCTAAAGATCTCTGGTTGCTGGACAGTGGATGCATAAATCACATGACAGGTAACAAAGACTTACTTTCATGCATTGATTCTTCAATTTCATTTGATATTACACTTGGAAATGATTCCTTAGTCAAAGTTCAAGGAAAAGGAACTATACCTATTCTTACTAAACAAAATGTAAAGAAAGACATAAACAATTTCTATCATGTTCCATATCTGAAACATAATCTGATAAGTGTAGGACAACTCATTGAACATGGATATAAGACACTTTTTGAGGGAGCATCTTGCAGGATATACGATAAAACCCCCAACAGAAAATTGATTTCTGAAATCCACATGACTCAGAATAGGATGTTTCCCCTGACCCTCAGAACTGCAAATCTGATTCAAACATATGCACAAAGTGCATCCACCCCCAATGAAACTATGGTTTGGCATACAAGATTTGGACATCTACCCTTTCAGAGTCTAAGTCTTCTACAGAAGCACTCCATGGTCAAAGGTCTCCCTATATTCAAAGAGAAAAATCCCCCATGCGAGTCTTGCATACTTGGAAAACATAAGAGAACTAGTTTTCCACAGTCCTCCACTCAAGCCAAACAACATCTCGAACTTGTTCACACTAACCTATGTGGACCAATGAAAACATAGTCCATAGGTGGTAGATTTTATTTTCTAACGTTTATTGATGACTTTAGCAGGAAAATCTAGATCTATTTTCTCGGACACAAGTCTGAAACTTTTGCAAAATTCAAAGAATTCAAAGCAGAAGCTGAAAAATAGAGTGGCAAATATATAAAATCTCTCAGGTCAGCTGGAGGAGGAGAATACAACTCCAACGAATTTGTAAATTTATACAAATCACAAGGCATTATCATGCAAACTACAGCCATGTATACTCCACAACAAAATGGAATGGCTGAAAGGAAAAACCAAACAATAATGAGCATGGCAAGAAGCCTACTCAAAGATAAATGTTTGTCAAATACTTTTTGGACTGAAGCAGTAGCATGCTCAACTTATCTCATGAATAGATCTCCAACCACCAATCTAAAGATGAAAGTCCCTCAAGAAGCATGGAGTGGGACAAAGCTAAATGCTGCGCATCTAAGGACATTCAGATGCATAGCATACGCTCACATACCTTCCAAATTAAGGAAGAAACTAGATGATAGAAGTGAGAAATGTATCTTTACTGGATACAAAGAAACATCTAAAGCTTACAGGCTTTACAATCCAATCTCAAAGAAATTAATTCTCAGCAGAGATGTAAAATTTCTGGAAAATCAACTCTGGAACGAATCTGAAAATCAACAAATGGATAGTCAAAATCCATTGCTGCCCAGTTCTGAAAACACAGAAAATTCAGGACAACCAATACCTCAACCTGCTCTTCCAAGATTGTAGGTGCAAGGACAACCTGAAAATTCTCAGGATAACTCGACTTCAAGCAGAGACTCATCCTCTAAACTTCAAAATCAGAGAACTCGAAGTTTGAGAGAAATCCATCAGCAGTTGGATGACATTGAACAACACAATCTTTTTGCATTAATGTCATGTCAACCTGCATATTTTAAAGAATCAGCTAAGAAGCCACATTAGGTTCAAGCCATGAACCAAGAGATTGACTCCATTGAGAAGAACAAGACATGGGATCTTGTTGATTTGCCTAGACACAAAAAGAGTATTGGTGTCAAGTGGATTTACAAAACTAAACTCAATGAAAAAGGGCAGATTGAAAAACACAAGGCAAGACTTGTTGCCAAAGGATTCTCACAACAACCAAGTATTGATTATGGTGAAACTTTTGCTCCAGTAGCAAGAATAGACACTGTAAGGACTCTATTGGCCATAGCAACCCAACACAAATGGCAAGTATACCAGATGGATGTGAAGTCAGCTTTCCTGAATGGTTTCTTAGAAGAAGAAGTTTATGTCGATTAGCCGCCTGGATTTGAAGTCCAAGAGCATCCAGCCAAAGTATATCGGTTGAAGAAAGCCTTGTATGGCTTAAAGCAAGCTCCAAGAGCTTGGTATAGCAGAATTGACACTTACCTGATCAAAAGTGGTTTCAGCAGAAGCCAAAATGAGCCAACTCTTTACACCAAAACAGATCAACACGGTAAAATTTTGATTGTATGTTTATATGTTGATGACATGATATATACTGGAAATCTTGAGTTAACCAGTTTTAAACATGCCATGCAATCTGAGTTTGAAATGACAGATCTTGGCATAATGAAATATTTTTTGGGGATTGAGGTTGATTAATCAACCAAAGGAATTTTTGTCTGTCAGAAAAAGTATGCAACAGACATCATCAAAAGATTCTGCATGGAAGAATGCAATCCAGCAGAAACCCCTATACCCCTAGGCACAAAATTGAGCAAAAAATATGAAGGCCCTACAGTGGACCCTACCCTGTACAAAAGTTTAGTAGACAGTTTGTTGTATCTTACAGCAACTAGGCCTAATATTATGTATGCAGCCAGCCTTGTTTCCAGATTCATGGAATCCCCCAAAGATTCTCACTGGAAGATGGCGAAACAGATTCTGAGATATGTTGCAGGAACTCTCAATTTTGGCCTATGGTACACTCAATCTGATGATAATCATCTCTCTGGTTACACAGACAGTGATTTTGCAGGCAGCCTAGATGACAGGAAAAGCACCTCAGGACATGTTTTTCACCTGGGCACGAACCTGATTTCATGGGCATCAAAGAAGCAG
>ML781074.1:721701-740949 GCA_009831015.1 Picea engelmannii
TTGTGGGGAGATAAATCTGTATGAAATCACTAATTTTTTTTTTGTTGTTTAAAATATGTTTATGAATGCAGAAATAATGAGGCTGATCTAACTTTTTTTCCACAAAATTTTTTTATGCTAATTACACAAGAGAATATTACAATTTTTAATTTATTTTTTATATGATTTTTTTTAATAATAAATTATTATTTATTATTTTATAAAAAAATGTTTATTTTAATAGTAATATTAAAAATATTATTATATTTATATTTAAAAAAATAATAATAATATCAAAAATTAAAGAATTAGAGATTAAAAGAAAATTAAGATATTATAAAGAGGTAATCAACCTACATTTAAACAATCAAATGTATTTTGTTATTTTAATTAGAACCCGAATTGGGTGTCAAATGGCAAAGCCAAGATCTGGGACACATGGTGAGGGTGGGAGTCTCAAAGGTGATGTGCTCCGTCCAACCCTTTGCCTTCCTATCCTAATCTCATACTATGCACGAATGAAATACAATCGACTTTGGAAGTGGGGGAAGTGTATGTGAAACATGGAGTGGAGATTGATGATAAGTATGTTTCCTTTAATGAATTCGAGTGATCTTTTCGAATTAGTCTTGGCCCTCATCATGGCATTGTGTGGGGAGTAACTGCCAAATAAGGATTTGGAGACTACTTGGGTCAAGCATCACATTGTTGAACCCTTCTCAAGGAAGATTTGGGTTCTTGAACTTTGGTTTTTTATGGACTCTGGGTTGGGGCGTGCCAACTCCTCTTGCAAGCATAAGATGCAGACTACTTAGGCAACGGATGAGGTTGTGACATTCTTCCAAAGCTCAATTCCTCTTGTTGCTAAGGACGTTATGGAACATTTGGAGCTTATCAGGGCTTACAAAGAAGACGTTGAAGTGGATGAGGAGGTGGGGAAAATCATCCATGACCTGGGTTGTACCAGAAATAGGAACACCAAATTTGATAGAATAGTGGAATTGTATTGACATGCTAAAACAATGGTGGCTTAGGGCATGATGCCTAAGGAGAAATATTATAGAAATTTTGGATAGAGACTGGAGGCACTTGAGAGCTAGAATAGATTGTTGTTAGCAATGGTGTCTTGGTTGGTAAAAGGAAAAGGTGGCACACTTCATCTTGCTCGGGATGGTGGGAATCCTTTTGGCTTGTGTTCGTCATCTCTGGTGATTCGAGCCGATGCAAGTCGGTCTCAACTCCCACCCCAGGTTCATACTTTGTATGATTGACTCGGCTTTTCTCTTTTCTAGCATGGGTCTGTCATGCGGTCTGGTTTTAGTTGTTGTTCCTAATCTGTCAAGTTCAATTTTGTCACTTATAGAATACGGTTTTGGTGTCACAAAATCAGTTTATCATGCTTTTATTTTGTCTGTTGGCCTAATTTCCCACTGGGTAGACAAACTCACGGGCTCTTGAACGTCATCTAAAGTGAGCTTTGGTTATGATGGTCACTTTGTACATGCTCTTAATATTTTAATAGAAATGTGTTTACTTACAAAAAAAAATTAAGGTAAAGAAAAAAATAAAATTGTTAAAATAAAAGCAAACTCTCACCACTAAGGTGTTGGACAATTCCTAAAAGATTATAAATCGCAAGAATTGATCATCTTTGTCACACTAAGTTGAAGATGAAAAGCACATTTTCTTAAATGTTTTGTATACATCCATATTATATAGCAATTCCAAAATATTTATTACAACCTCAACTTTCTTAACTTTTTAACTCATCAAAACTCTAAACATTATCATTATTGTCATAAGAAAACAAAATATAATAATTATAAAAAAAGTTATTATTTCAATTTGAAAAAATATAACTTAATTATAAAAACATTAAATAAAAACAATAATTAGTATATATATGATCCGTATTTAGGAGTGGAACGAATTGATTAACAAACTGAATACAATAAACGCAGAGATATGGAGAATAACACAGATATCTCATGAACAATGTCTTCTATTGAATAAATGAAATATGATGAAACTGTAAAACTACAGAACTTAAACAACTTGTTCGAATGGTGGTAGCTATCTCTCAGAAGAGATGTAGCTACTACACGCATCTGTCTAAGAAGAATGATTACAATGAGGCTCCATAGGCCTTTTTAACATTACTCATGAATGCCAAAACCCTATACATCCAAAAACCTAACCCTAAGAGATGAAACGCCAAAAGTCATGTGGGCCTCGATGGGTAAGTTGGTACCTCAACTTTTGAGGGTCGTAACTTTTGCATGCGACCTCTGTTTTAGATGTGTGATAGCCCGTTGGAAAGGTCTTTTCAAGAACTACACATTACATTGTCAAACTCTAACTTTGTTTATAGTTTGTCTGTGGTAAGCCAAAAAAAAAAATTTTAGGGCCCCAAAAGTACATAAAGATGTGTTGACATGAAAACATCCAAAATAAGCCAGTTGGATGAGGTGGGAGGCCATTAGTCTCCACCTGGAAGATGTGTAGGGATTCAGACAACCCCGAAAGTGTAGAACCCACAATTACAAAGAATTACAGAAGAACGTGTTGAACTAAAAATTGTCAAGAGGAGCTAGTTGGAATAGGTGGGTGGCCACCAATATCCACCTAGATCAGTGTTCCCCCCTTAGGAAGCAATGGTCTCCATTGTGTTGAGTTCCCCCATCGGGTGAGGAAACTTCTATTGAATTTGGCCCTAGGTGAGCCACTTGCCTTGGTGTAGGAGATGCCCTGCCTTGACAACCCGATAAAGCTGGATCCTCTGCTGGCGAGTGCCCTTGACATCTGTGTCCACTATCTAATCAGTGGATGTTTGTTCCATGCAGTCAGGGTTGAGCTTTATTGGTGTCATTTGTTCTATGATCTCTGAGGTGTCCAATAATGGTGGAAAATATGGTCGAAGGAGGTCCACATTGAACACTGGGTGCAAACCAAGGAAGGGTAGAGTGTTGAGCTCAAAAACATTGCTACCCACAACCTTGGTGATAGTGTAAGGCCCATAGCAAAGTGGACAGAACTTCCAATGGGGCCCTGTAAGACACTCTTTCTGCAAATGTAACCAGACCTTGTCTCCCACATGAAACTAGTGTGGCACCCTGTGTTGATCATAGCGTTGCTTGTACTTAGCATTGGATTTTTGTAAAATATCATGGACCTGTTGGGGGATGTGTTGAATCCGTTCAATGAATCTAGTGGCTTTCTCGGTCTTAGACTAAACATGGGAAGAGTTTGTCTGTGGGGTTGCAAGAGGTAGTGCAACATCAATGGGACCCAAGGGTTGGAATCCTAGCCCCACCTTAAATGGGCTATGGAGAGCCTCGTTGTAACTGTGTTGAACATAGGGGAGACTCTCATCCCATGTACGCAGATGCTTAGATTTGTACATGCGCAGGATGTGCACAATCATTCGATTGATGACCTTTGTTTGGTCGTCGGTTTGGGGGTGGAAAGCACTGGATTTAGTGAGCTTGGTGTCTAGAAAGTGACCAGAGAGTCGACCAAAATGTGTTGAGGAACCTGTTGTCTCGATCGGAGATGATGGTCTGTGGTATCCAAAAATGGACCCACACTCGTTCGAAGAAGAGATTGGCAATATCTGCCATTGTGATGTTCTTCTTGCATCTTGTGAGGATGGTCATCTTCAAAAACTGACCAACTACCACAAATACATAATCATTTCCTTTCTTTGTGGATAGAAGGCTAGACATGTAGTCCATCGAGATGGATTCCCAAGGCTTCTCAGGAGTAGGAAGAGGGGTGTATAATCATTGCTTCTTGATGGTTGGCTTGGCAATGGCACATGCAGTGCAAGATCTAATATACTTGCTGAAATCCTATCGAAGTTTTGGCCAATAAAAATGTTTATGTAGAATGGTCACAATTTTCTCCACACCAAAATGTCATGCCATCCGACTCTAGTGAGCTTCCTAAATCATATTTGCATGCTCGCTTGTAGGAACACAGAGATGGCCCAGATGGCATAACAGTCTGTCCTGAATGTAAAAATCGGTGGCATTCGTGCATGAACCCAAGAGCTGATAGGTGGTGGTGAAGTTTGAATCCTATTGATTTCATATTCTCAATATCTCTACCCATTATTTTAATTTAATTGAGCCTTACATTCATTAAAAACATCAGTTCCTACCAGTCATTGTAGAAGTAGTTCTTTGCATGAATACCCCACTTCATCCAAAGCATTAACCTTACAAAGCACTATACATCCATCTCCCCAAAACCCTTCATATGTAAAGTAGCACTTCCTAATACAATGCACGCTATTTTCAAAACTATCTCTACCCAAAATACCTTCTACTAAATCTATTAGAATACAAATGCAAGCAAACCAATACCAGAGGCAGTTTGTAATTGGCAATGGCATGGCTCTAGCAATGACTAGATCTATAGTTCCAAACACACTGGCAACAAACCCAATTCTTCTACTGTCCACAACATAATTTGTCTACAACATAGTCTCTTACTGCCATTCTTGCTACCAGAGCACTTTAGAGACATATTTCCTGCTCCCTGCCTCGTTCAGAGTCAATCATGTACTTTATTAGCAATCATGAGTGTGATCTCTTTGCTTAAGTGTTCCAGGCATCCGATCCACAGTCATGATTATGAATATGCATTAAGAGATTGAGTATGCAGGTGATTGTTGCGTGTAGAATAATATCGGAATATGTTACTGCTTCACTTACCTCAACCTGTGCCAAGCAAATTCACAATCAAAAATTGGTCCCTCTGCAGAATTCCCTTGACTACACCCATTTCAAAATAGGTAAATTTTTCACAGACCTAAGTTAAATAAAAACTCATAATCCTCAGCTCAATCCATATTGCCCTAGAGAGTCTTGTAGCGTGATGTTTGAGTGAAAATCTGCTTTCAATGTGTTAGCGTGATATAAGCAAATAAATAATCACATCTCTGGATTCTCGATGGATAATATTAAAATAAGAATATTCCCCTAATATCCAATTACCTATAAGAATATTGCCCGAAAGTCCAACTTCCACTTGCCTAATATTGTGAATTGAGTAAAATGCTAACTTTTTCTTTTTTGGATTCATTCCCCCTCATTAAATATTTCAATTTTTGGATTCAATCCCCACTCATGAAAGATTTCCGATACTTACAAATTTGGGCAGAAGGAAAAGTTATCCATGTGATACAGGGCTAGTTTGTGGTTTTCATGAGTTCATGTTTGTGGCAGGGGATATAAATAAAAAATAAATTTAAACATATAATAATATATTTTATTATTATAAATTTTTATTTTATATTATTTTAGTTATTCAAATAAGAAAATTAAAATGATTTAGAGATGATTAATATATAAAAATAAAAAATAATGTATTTATAAATATTTATTAAACTATTATTAATTATTTCGATTTTTATTAAAAATATTTAAATAGAAAATATTTTTTTTATTAATTTAAAAATAATATAAAATCGAAAAATAAAAAATAACAACTTTTAATGAAATTTTTTATTTTAAAAATAAAAATTATACTAGGCTAACTATCACAAAATAATGCTATAATTTTATTAATTTTTTAGTTAATGATATTTAAAAAATATTAAACTAAAGTGATTCTCTTTTAAAAATATATATATTTCTTGCACATAAATTATATGGCGTTGTCTAACTATCCTACTAAATGGGTTTTTTCCTAAATCTGGCAACATAAATTTGCATGAAATCACTATTTTTTTGTTGTTTAAAATATATTATGAATGCACAAATGGATTCATCATGCTAAAACCCTCTGGGATTATACAGAAATAATCACTCAAATCTAAGGATCTAACAATTTCTAGTCATTTCGTTTAGACTGTGCATAAAATATAGTGTTAACTTTTTTTCAGCCAAAATTTATTGTGCTAACTACCACAAAAGAATATTACAATTTTTAGTTTAATTTTTATATGAATTTTTTAAATAATAAATTATTATTTATTATTTTATAAAAAAAATGTTTATTTTGATAGTAATATTAAAAATATTATTACATTTAATTAAAATAATAATAATAATAATATTAAAAATTAAAGAATTAGAGGTTAAAAGAAAATTAAGGTATTATAAAGAGGTAATCAACCCTGATTTAAAAAATCAAAAGTATTTTGTTATTTTACTTACGATAAACGAACTCTAATCGGGTGCCAAATGGAAAAGCCAAGATCATGGGACACGTGGTGAGGATGAGAGTCTCGAAGGTGATGTGCTCTGTCCAACCCTTCACCTTCCTCTCCTGATCTCATACTATGCATGAAAGAAATACAATCGACTTTGGAAGTGGGGGAAGTGTATGTGCAACAAGGAGTGGAGATTGATGATAACTATGTTTCCTTTAATGAATTCAAGTGATCTCTTCGAACTAGTCATGGTCCTCATCATGGCATTGTGTGGGGAGTAACTACCAAATAAGGATTTGGAGACTGCTCGGGTCAATCATTACATTGTTGAACCCTTCTCAAGGAAGATTTGGGTTCTTGAACTTTGGTTTTTTATGGACTTTGGGTTGGGGTGTGTCAACTCCTATTGCAAGCATAAGATTATGGATACTTATGCAATGGATGAGGTTGTGACATTATTTCAAAGCTCAGTTCCTCTTGTTGCTAAGGACGTTATGGAATATTTGAAGGAGGAAGTGAAGCTTATCAGGGCTTACAGAGAGGATGCTAAAGTGGATGAGGAGGTGGGGGAAATCATCCATGACCTTGGTTGTACCAGAAATAGGAACACCAAATTTCATGGAACAATGGAATTGTATTGACATGCTAAAACAATGGTGGCTTAGGGCATGTTGCATAAGGAGAAATATTATAGAAATTTTGGATAGAGACTGGAGGCACTTGAGAGCCATAATAAATTGTTGTTAGTAATGGTGTCTTGGCTGGTAAAAGGAAAAGGTGGCACACTTGATCTTGCTTGGGATGGTGGGCATCCTTTTGAGTCATGTTCGTCACCTCTGGTGATTCGAGCCAATGCAAGTTGGTCTCAACTCCCACCCCAGGTTCATAGTTTGGATGATTGAATTGGTTTTTCTCTTTTCTAGCATGGGTCTGTCAGGTGGTCTGGTTTTAGTTGTTGTTCCTAGTATGCCAAGTTCAATTTTGTCAATTATAGAATATGGTTTTGGTGTCACAAAATCAATTTATCATGCTTTTATTTCGTCCGTTGGCCTAATTTCCCACTGGGTAGGAAAACTCACGGGCTCTTGAGCGTCATTTAAAGTGAGCTCTGGTTATGATGGTCACTTTGTACATGCTCTTAATATTTTAATGGAAATGTGTTTACTTACAAAAAAAAATTAAGGTAAAGAAAAAAATAAAATTTTTAAAATAAAAACAAACTCTCACCACTAAGGTGTTGGACAATTCCTAAAAGATTATAAATCCAAAGAATTGATCATCTTTGTCACACTAAGTTGAAGATGAAAAACACATTTTCTTAAATGTTTTGTATACATCCATATTATATAGCAATTTCAAAATATTTATTACAACATCAACTTTCTTAACTTTTTAACTCATCAAAACTCTAACCATTATCATTATTGTCATAAGAAAACAAAATATAATAATTATAAAAAAATTGTTATTTCAATTTGAAAAAATATAACTTAGTTATAAAAACATAAAATAAAGACAATAATTAGTATATATACATCATTTATCTATATTGCAATACATATATATCGAAGTTTAAAAAAATAATTGAGGAGAAGAAAAAAAATGATATTCATATAAAAATGAGTATACATATTATGGTCGTCTCAGGGATTGATAGTTCCACAACAAGGGACAATAAAGTCACCTTCATCATTTATATATTATCTCTCCCATACATGCCATTTACATTACACAATATATGAATACAAACAATATTGTCCATTATATCACAGAAGGAAAAATAAATAAAAGAGACATTAACCGGCCCCCCTCCATACCTAGATTACTAAACACCCCTACCATCCCTACAGAAAAAAGGATTTTTCATCAAATAAAAGACTCTCATACAGTTCTTCCACAATGAATGATCTTAGATCAAGCTCCAATGCATCCTTTGATAAACCATCTATTAAAGTTTTAAAATATATGATATTGTTTTAAATTGTATAAGATATAAGACAAAAACATATTAACATTATATCAAAGATATAGCAATGTGGTTCCCTGAATGGGGTGCTTGTTGTGATAGATGAGGAGGTGACATGTGGTTAGGATGGGCGGCTCACGTGGCCAAACAAACCTAACTCTCTGCCCTTTAACTACAACACATACTCGCGCATTGGAGGCTTAGTACAACCCACTCCCTTAGGATGCAAACTGGAAGCCAAATATAATAGGAAATGTATTTACACAATGTATATTATTTTGTATTCGATATCTATTCAGTATACAACAATGTGTATATATACACGTAAATGCGTAAAGTCATGTCTTTTTAGACAAAAGGGTGTGAATTTACATTTAATTAGTTTTAAACATAATATACAAATAAAATATCTATTACAAGTCATCCCTTCCTAAAAAGCTTCGTCCTCGAAACATGGCCAAGGATGAATGTTTAGATCTAAACTCTTCATCTTCCCAAGTAGCTTCATCTTTAGTTAAGTTCTTCCATTTGATTAGATACTCATTAATTCTTCTATAATGCGGGAATTTGGTTCGTACTTCCGAGATACCTTTAGGAAGTAGAATTAACTTTCCTTCTTCATCTAAAAGAGGCAATTTTGTTTGTATATGGACGGTAGGACCGAGATTTTTCTTCAAACAAGCAACATGGAAAAGGTCATGCAATTTTCTTTTATTTGGAATATCAAGGGCATAAGCCACTTGACCAATTCTCTTTCGAATTTGATAGGGCCAATAAAACTTAGGAGCCAGTTTGTGTTTCTTGCAATTTTTAAGAGAATTTTGTTTGTAATGTTGTAGTCAAACAAATACCCAATCTCTTGTCCTAAATTCTCGATCAGTTCTTCTTTTGTTATCTTGTTTTTTATTTGGTTCCTTCATTATTTGAGATGAGATCTAAGAGCACGTAAAATTTCATATGTTGTAGATAAATAGTCTTCCATGGCAGGGAATTTGGAATCGAAAACATATTCCTTAATTGAGAGAGGCGGATAACCATACAGAGCTTCGAACGGGGACATTTTTGTTGAGGTATGATATGTACTATTGTACCACCATTCTTCCATATGTAAGCAATTAATCCATTGTGTCTAATGATCATTCACAAAATTCCTTAGATACCCTTCAAGGCATTTATTAACCACTTCATTGCAGCCATTTGTTTGGGAATGGTATGAAGTACTCATGGTTAAGGATGTCCCATCTTGGTGAAATAGTTATTTCCAAAAGTTTCTAGTGAACTTGGGATCCCTGTCACTTATGATAACTTTTGGAAATCCATGAAGCTTAAAAATATTTTTAACATAGCTATTGGTGACTTGACTAGCCTTGGATTTTGAAGAAATCCCAACAAAGTGGGCATATTTGGTTAGTCGATCCAAAATTACAAATATAACATCTTTTCCACAAGAGGTAGGAAGGCCAGTGATAAATTCCATGGATATTTCAGACCATTTTTGGACTAGAACATGAAGGGGTTGAAAAAGAACTAGAGGAGTGATCGTTTCAAAAAAAAATCGTTGACATGTGTCACATTTTGCCACATATTTTTGAATGTCAGACCGCATACCCTTCCAAAAGAAAGACTTGCATATATTGTAGTAGGTTTTAAAAACCCTACATGGCATGTTGTGGGAGAATAGTGATTTTCCTTCAAAACTTGGAATTTGAACTTGGACAAGTTGGGTAAAAATATCCTTTGTTTGTAGCAAAGTGTGTCATTCTCCCTAGTGAATTTAGGAGTTGTAGTTGGGTTGCTTTCCACTTCCTCCATTAACTTCCTTATATTTGGATTTTTGACATAGTCAGTTTGAACTTTTGAGATCCATTCGGGAACGACGATGGAAATAACACATAGTGTAGCATCACTATCAAGTTTCCTTGATAGCCCGTTCACAACCAAATTCTCCCTTCCTTTTTTATAAAGAATATCGAAGTCAAAGACTTGGATTTTGCTCACCCATTTTTGTTTCTCTGATGAATGGTTCTGCTTAGTTAGAAAATACTTCAAGTTATTGTGGTTTGTTTTCATGAGAAATTATGTTCCCCAACAAGTATTGTTTCCACTTAACCAAGGCATGCATAATTGCCAACATTTCTTTGTCATATGTTAATTTTGGTTGTTCCCTTAGTTTGGATTTTCGACTTTTGAATGTGATGGGATGATTATCTTTCATAAGTACGACACCTAATCATGTTCATGAAGCATCACATTCAAGGAAAAATGTTTTGGAGAAATCTGGTGCTGTCAAAACCGAGGTGGATGTCATTAAGAGCTTCAACCTTCTAAAACATGCTTCAACTTTGTCATTCCATTTAAACACGTCTTTTTTCAATAATGATGTTGATGGGACCACAATTTGTGCATAGTTTTGAACAAATATTCTACAGTACCCAATAATGTTAGAAAAATAGGATTGTGGATCAATAAATTAAAAAAATTGCGGAAATAAAACACGTAAGATACATAATACAATAGAGACACAGATATACGTGGTTCACCCAATGTCGGCTACGTCCAAAAAATAAATTGCCAAGTCCTTCCTTTTTTATTATCCAGCAAATGAAGGGATACAACCTACAACACACCCACTGTAACTTCCTCTTCTTTCTCTTACAGTCTCCTCTCTCAGAATACAATATTTTCTCTACTACTCACACAACTACAATACACTTCCTCATAAAAGAGGGTTGCCTTCTAGGGAAAAAAACCCTAATAGAACTTGTACCGTCAGATCAGTGACTTTATAATGAACAGTCCAGATTGACTATGAAATTACGATATTTGAATTGCATTAAAAAAAAATCATGCCCCCTCAAGGCCTCGAGGGGCTAAGAATTGTGTATCTTATAGTCTCTTTGACCTGCATATGAATTAGGAAGATAATAAGGCTCCACAACCAACAAGTAAGACCTAGGAATCCTCATAATGATGTGATTGATTTGGGGCTAGGCGACTCAGTAACTGTCGCAATTTTCTTTGGATCAATCTTGATTCCTTCATCTGATACAACATGTCCCAAAAATACTAAATCTTTTTGTCCAAAACTACATTTAGATTTGTTAGCATAGAACTTATTCTCTTGAAGGATTTTTAATATTGTCTCTATGTGTTTGAGGTGTGAGTTCCAGTTCTTTCTATAAACAAGGATATCATCGAAGAAGACAAGTACAAAATTTCATAGGTACAGAAGAAATAAATCATTCATTACTGCTTGGAAGGTAACATGAGCATTGGATAAACTGAAGGGCATGACCCTAAATTTGTACAACCCTTCATGGGTATAGAAAGCAGTTTTGAAAATGTCATCTTCTCTAATTCTTATTTGGTAATAACTTGATTTTAGATCTAGCTTGGAGAAATATTTAGCGCCATGGATCTCATCCAATAACTCATCCACAATTGGAATTGAAAATTTATCCTTTATCGCAATTTTGGTCAATGCTCAATAATCAATATAGAGTCTATATGATTTGTCGTATTTTCTAACAAGTATGATTGGAGTTGAGTAAGGATTCTTGCTTCATGTAATAACACCGCAGTCCAATAATTCTTGAACCAAGCACTCGATTTTTGTCTTATGTTGGTGTGATTGTCTATAATATTTTTTTCTAATTGGGTTAGAACCAAGGATCAATTCTATGACGTGGTCTCTAAAACGAGGTGGAGGAAGCCCACGAGGAGGTTCCTGAAAAATGGTGTTATATTTTCCAAGAATTTTGTCTAATTTATTGGGATCATCATTTTTTTCTTCATTAGTAGGTCCCTTTATTGCATAGAAGTGTAAGAAATAAGTCTAGGCTCCCTTTCTAATCATTTTTTCCATCCTATTGGACGAGACTATTTTTTGGGGAGGACAATTAATTCCATGTAATTTGTACTTTTCCCCATTTTCATTAAATCTTATAAATTTCTCTTGAAAGTTTAATCCAACAGTACCAAGTGTGGTTAACCATTGGGCCCCCAATACAATAACTACCCCTCTAATTGGCATAGCATACATAGAATATTTTAATTTGCAGTCATTCATGGATACTTCTACCTTGTGGCATTTCCCATCACATGAAGTAGTCCTATTTTCCGGGATGGAGACTTGAAATTCAGAGGTAGGATGAATGAATATGTTTAATTGCCTTGTTATCCTTGTATCTATAAATTTATGTGAACTGTCACTATCTATGAGCATTGTTACTTTAGTTTTCTTAACATATCCATAAACTTTAAGAGCTTGGGGCTAAGAAATACCCGTCATTGCAGCAACAGAGAGTGTCGGACTTGCGTTTTGATTTTTTGACTCATGGGAACTTTGTGAGTCTTTGTTATTTGTTTCTTCATCGGATGGATATATGTCCCCTTCTTCTTCATCATTGTCATTGTCGCTCTTGTCTATTTCACAATGAATTTTTTTTTCCTTTGCACTTATGGCCCGGTTTCCAATTACGTGCTTTACATTTAAAACATCGATCTTTATCTTGTCTCATGTCTGGTGGTGATGTCCTTTTGTGAGGGGGAATGTATTTGGACATAGAGTCTTCAAGTGAGCACCGTGATGTATTTTGATATATTTTACGTTTATTTTCAACAATTTTGGATTTCTAACGAGCTTTCTCAATATCCTTAATGTCAAGTAATTCAAGCTCATTTCAGGTATTTCCCTTCAACCCTGATAAGGCTATTTGAAGTACCTAATCTTCTAATATATTAGGGACACGCGTGGCTAACACATGTAGATCCTGAAAAAATTCCTCCATCGTACCGAACTGTTGTAATCGAGCGAGTTTAGCAAACCCCCCTTTTTCTTCCATGTTGAGAAAATGTAGGAAGAAGTTCTTTTTTAATACAACCCAATCTCTTGATAGAGATTTGTATTTTTCTCTCCACCATAGGAACCAATCATACACAAAGGTGATGCAAAGTACCTCAGATGTATAGATGTGACATTAATTTTTTCTTCATCATTAGAAATTTGGTAATACCTGAAGTACTACTTGATTTTATTTACCCATCTTGTTGCTTCTCTTGCGTCTGATCCATCAAATTTTGGAACAACAATCTTCACCTTGGGGGTGTCATTATTATATGCCCTGATGTTGGACGTGTAGTGTAATTGGGGAGGCACCCAATGTGATGTTGAATTATCGAGGACTCTATTCCCATTCGTTATTGCTTTGAGCTTGATTCTCATGTCGTTGTAATTTCTAATGCACTCTGCTAGTTCTTCATTCAATTTGCCAATTTTGGCATCCAACAAAGTATTTACTTGATTTATAAGGTCTGCGCAAAACTCTTTGAGGCCTTTGCTTAGCTCTAGTGTGGAGGGAGCATTTTCGTCTAAAACTCCTACCTTTTTTTTTCTTCGGGATTTTTCTCTAATCTCCTCATTAACTTGTTGGTAAGAAGGCTCAAGCTATCCATTAATGAAAGAGGAGATAACGGCTCACTGTGAGGAAAATGAGGGCTCACTATGAAGTATATATTCAATATTTAATAATTTAATATTAAATATATATGTGACAAATATAGTGAATGACGAGACGATGTATGAGATGGGTTAGGTGGATGTATGCGATATATGTGGTATGAGGGTAGGGTAATGAAGATGGGGAGAAAATGGGTATGGGTATGTGAATGGGTATGAGAGAAATGGGTATGTGATTGGGTATGGGAGAATGTGGCAGAAATGGGTATGCGAAATCATGAGCAGACGTGGGCGGAGAGGAATGAGGCGAATGGGAAGAGAACCGTGGAAACACAACAATTGGATGGTGACAAATTGTTATTAAGAACTAGTGGTTGGAGGAAGGAATTCGAGAGGAGAGGGAGCGTGGGACAATGAGAAGAGTGTGGGAATATGATGGGGGAAATGAAGCACGAGAAAACGAGAGGAGAGGAAGTTGTGCAAGGGAAATGAAGGGATGAAGACTCCAAGGACGTGGTTGAGGAAGAGAGACGAGGGTTTGGCGGTCGTGAGATGTAATTCTCTGATACCAATTGCAAGTTGGAAGCCAAATATAACATGAAATGCATTTACACAATATATATTATTTTTTATTCGATATCTTATTCAATATAAAATGTGTATATATACACGTAAATGCGTAAAGTCATGTATTTTTAGACAAAAGGGCGTGACTTTACATTTGATTAGTTTTTAACGTCATATACAAATAAAATATATATTATAATAATAATCTATTTTTAAGGTCAGCCAAGCCAACGCACCAAATTGGTGTATGAGACCCCCTTGTTTGTGGGACAAGGGACCCCCCTCCACCAAACGATTTGACTGGTAAAGTCTACGAAGGTATACATACCCTACCCCCCTCTGGATTTGAACCTGTGACCTCTTAAGAGGAAACACATGTTCTTAACCATTAGGCCCACTCAGGCTGTAACATATGAGGAAGACTCGACGACAATTGTTGGATATGGGGAAGGTGCAAGTATATGCAGGGACTCATTTTCCACCCCAGGCAATGAATTTCCCTCATTCTAATATGATTGTGAAAAGTATGATGGGAAACACACTCCTTATCAGCCTTACATGGGGGAGTTTACATTTTGGGTCTTTGTATGACAATCTAGTGTTGTGATATTATTATTTGTCGCTTGGTGGCTGGTTTGTTGATTCAGTTCATGCTCATGACATGGATCCACACTGTAACAAGAGGGTAAAGGGTCTTTCCCACTCTACCAAAGCTACCTCGGTGGCAGAAGTGGTCATTGTTTCCTACGCCATTGTCATCGAGCCGCACTTGCAAGCTTTTATGCAGACTATTGAGGAGGATGTGAAGGTCATCAGAGCATATTGTGAATACCAAGAGGTCGATAAGCAAGGGACCCCTTTTATCCCTGATCTAAGCTTCGGTATAGCCAGAGACACAAAAAAAATTGAACCGTGGAGTTGTATTGGCATACAAAGGTTTTTGTGGCATAGGCAATGTTGGCCAAAGAACTAGAATTCAAAAATCTTAGGCTCTGGTTGGATTCTTTGGAAAATAAGAACAAGCTTATGCTCACTCTAATCTCTTGGCTAGTTAAGAAACATGAGGAAACTTTTAAGTGATCTCAGACTTCCCTGCCTCCACCTCTCAAGCACCTCCTCCAGGGACTTTCAATGATGACTTTCAACATGCTCACCCTCCGTCTCCTACTCCTCCAACTTATCGATGATGGCAGGTTCTAGTACTTACTGCTTTCTTGTTGATAGTTTTATCATTGTTTTTATGTGTTTTAAACTAGATATCCAGACTCATGACAGTGAGAGGGACTTCTTAAGTTTGTTTTTAGCTACAGTTTAATATGTTAGCTTAGTTTCCCTTAAGGAAGGTCAACAAGCTCTCTAGATAGTTGGTCTTGGATAATGATTTGCTAAGGCCATCCCCATAGGCCATAACTTCCTATACATTTTACATTTTACTATTAATATAAGAAAAACTTACTAACAAAGAAAAATTATAATAATGTAGCTATAGAAATAACAAGGAAAGGAAAAATGAAGTGATATTTTAATTTATTTATAAATGATTATAAATTGGAGTTGCACTTTCTTAAAAATAAATAAATAATAATTCAAAATGTTAACAATAAATATGTACCCTTTAGTTGTTATTTATAATTAAAAACAAAAAAAATATTTAAATAATAAGATGGAATTATTTAATAAATAATATATGAAAATTTAATTTATAATTTATAATTTTTTTATAAAATTATTATTAATTGTGTTTTTTTAATCACTAAAAATATTTAAATAAATATGTACCCTTTAGTTGTTATTTATAATTAAAAACAAAAAAAAAAACATTTAAATAATAAGATGGAATTATTTAATAAATAATATATGAAATTTTAATTTATAATTTATAATTTTTTTATAAAATTATTATTAATTGTGGTTTTTTAATCACTAAAAATATTTAAATAATAATGAAGAAATTATTTTAATAATTTATAAATAATATATAAAATATAAATATAAAAATGATTCCTTTTAAAAAGAGTTCTTATTTTAAAAACTTAGCTATATCATGATAACATACACAAAACAAAACGATATGGTAATTTTTAATTCAAAATGTTTATAACTAATAATATTAAAAAACATTAAAGTAAGTTAAAGTAATTTTTTTAATTATTTGATAAATATAAATTATATAATAATAATTATTTTTATAATTTATAATTTAACTTTTTTATAATCAATTTTTAAAAAATAAATAACAAACTATAATTTTAATTTTTTAATAATAAATTATAATAATTATTAATTTTTTTTATAATAAATAATAATAATTATTGAATTGACAATTCTATAAACCTTATAAATTAGTAACAAGTTTGATATAATGCTTAGCTCCTCTAAAATATACCTTACACGAGAGTTATCAACTCCTAATAACGCAATACTCAGTAAACCTTCTGAAAAAATACTCTTTGAAGAAAATACACTACCAAGTATTCTAAAAATAATCTTAAATAGCGAGGCAATCTTGCCACTCCAAAAAGGTGACACATAATCAAAATTTGATCATATTGCACAAACAATGCATGTCATCATCCAAAATTTAAAGAGATTAATGGCAGAAGAATATGTTTTTTAAAGGATATATATATAATTATTATTATTTTTTTTTTTGTAACTAGGGGAATCGGTAACGGCGATATTATCGTACTCGCTTAATTTTTTTTGTAACTAGGGGAATCAGTAACGGCGGTATTATCGTACTCGCGTGACATGGGGTCGAATCCTACCGGCTGCCTTATAACCCCTAGGGAGAATCGCCCAGCCCGCAAGGACGTCTCCGGATAAATCGGGGTGAGAATCGAACTTGAGACCTCATTTTTACATTTCCTTCCATTTACACGGCACATGCCAATCGGTCTACACCCCTGCGGGCTATATATATATAATTATTATGTGAATCATAAATATAAAATATTCATAAATAAATGTGTGTTTATAAACATTCAAAATTGTTTTTTTTAAATCCTCATATATGAGGGTAGGGGTGGGGAATAATAGAGAAAACATAAATGAGGGTGAGGGTGAGGGTGAGGGTGGAGTTGGGGCTGGGGGAAATAATAGAGAAAACATAATGGTGGGGGGAAATAGAGAAAACATATTATGAGGGTGGGGGTCGGGGTGAAGGTGGGGGGAATAATAGAAAAAACATAATGGTGGGGGGAATAATAGAGAAAACATAGTACGTTTTCTCTATTATTCCATCTACCCCCACCCTCATGGTGCTTATGTTTTCTCTATTATTCCCCCCACCCTCATGGTGAGGGTAATATGTTTTCTCTATTATTTTCCCCCACCCTCACCCTCATGGTGGAGGGAATAATAGAGAAAACATTTATGAAGGTGGGGGTGGGGGAAATAATAGAGAAAACATAGTATGTTTTCTATGTTTTCTCTATTATTCCCCGCACCTACCCTCATTATTCCCTCCACCCCCACCCTCATTATTCCCTATATGGGGGTGGAGATGGGGGTGGCGGGAATAATAGAGAAAACATAATATAAGGGTGGAGGTGGGGGGAATAATAGAAAAAACATAATTTTTTCTCTATTATTCCCCCCACCCCCATTCTCATATTATGTTTTCCCTATATGGGGGTGGGGGAAATAATAGATAAAACATAATATGAGGGTGGCGGTGGGGGGAATAATAGAGGGGTGAATAATCTCTATTATTCCCCCCACTCCTACCCTCATATTATGTTTTCTCTATTATTCCCTCCACCCCCATATAGGGAAAACATAATATGAGAGTGGGGGTGGGAGGAATAATAGAGAAAAAAAATATGTTTTCTCTATTATTCCCTCCACCCCCACCCTCAACCTCACACTCATATTATGTTTTCTCTATTATATGAGGGTGGAGGGTGGGGGTGGGGAGAATAATAGAGAATATTCCCCCACCCCCATCCTCATATTATGTTTTCTATATTATTCCCCCCACCCCCATATAGGGAAAACATAGTGTGAGGGTGGGGGTGGGGGTGAGGTGGTAGTGGGGGGAATAATAGAGAAAACATATTATGTTTTCTCTATTCTCTATTATTCCAACATAATATGAGGCCGGGGGTAGGGAAATAATAGAGAATATTCCCCCCACCCCCACCCTCACCCTCACCCTCACCCTCATATTATGTTTTCCCTATTATATGAGGGTGAGGGGTCGGGGGCTCATATTATGTTTTCTCTATTATAATATTATTCCCCCACCCCCACCCTCACCCTCACCCTCACCTTCATATTATGTTTTCTCTATTAAATGAGGGTGGGGGGTGGAGGTGAGGAGAATAATAGAGAAAACATAATATGTTTTCTCTATTATTCCCCCCACCTCCACCCCCACCCTCATATTATGTTTTCTCTATTATTTCCCCCACCCACACCCTTACCCTCATATATGATGGTGGGGGTGGGGGGAATAATAGAGAAAACATATTATGTTTTCTCTATTTTTTACCCCACCCCCACCGTATGTTTTCTCTATTATTCCCCCCACTCTCACTCTCATATAAAATGTTATGAGGGTGGCGGTGGCGGGAATAATAGAGAAAAAATAATATGAAGGTGGGGGTGGGGGGAATAATAGAGAAAACTTATTTCCCCCACCCCCACCCTCACCCTCATATTATGTTTTCTCTATTATTCCTACCACCCCCACCCTCACCCTCAGAACATATTACCCTCATATATGAGGGTGGGAGTGGGGGGAATAATAGAGAAAATATATTATTCCCCCCACTACCACCCTCACCCTCATATTATGTTTTCTCTATTATTCCGGCCACCCGCACCCTCATATATGGGAGGAATAATAGAGAAAATATATTTTATCTATTATGTTTTCTCTATTATTCCTCCCATCGCCATCCTCACCCTTATATTATGTTTTCTCTATTATTCTCCTCACCCCCACCCTCATATATATGAGAGTGGGGTGGGGGGGATAATAGAGAAAATATATTATATTTTCTCTATTATTCTGCCCATCCACACCCTCTATGATGTTTTCTCTATTATTCTCCCACCTCCACCCTCATATACCCTCATATAGAGAGTGGGGGTGGGGGGAATAATAGAGAA
>ML781074.1:760853-782261 GCA_009831015.1 Picea engelmannii
TCTTCTTTGGTTTAGCAATTCTTTTCTAGTTTATCAGATGCACACCTTCTTTTTCTTTTTTTCAGGTCCACAAGAAGCTAAACATCTTTCTCCTAATTCTATTAAGTATGATTTTTGGAATCTTCGCCAGAGAAAGCCAATAGAAAGGTATTATTTCTAAAACAGATTTAACTAGAGTGACCCTGCCCCTTAGGGTAAGTCATCTATGACTCCGCGAAGAGATTCTTTTTTCAATTTTTTTCTCCAACCATCCCTAGTCTGCCAAAGAATAACAGTTTGGTTTAAGAAAGAAACCTAGGTACTTGAAACTGGTCTCTAGAGGTATAACTTCAAAAGGTAATAAAAATTCCAATACAATAAGCTCCTCTACTAACCAACCTACTTCCAAAAATAAAGATTTATGTGGATTGAACGACATCCATGTCGCCAAACAAAAGAGATCCAATACCTCCTTGTAAGTTTCCCACTCTGTAAGGGAACCATTCCCAAATAATAATACATCATCTACAAAGAGTAGATGAGTAATTCTTACCCCTTTCACCACTAAAACACTTTCAATCTTCCTTTTCTCAACAATCTTCAGAATGCACCTGCTCAATCCTTCTACAACAAGTAATAATAGGAGTGGATATAACGGGCAGCCCTGCCTCARTCCTCTTGAGATGTTAAAGAAACTGGTCGAGCTACCATTAATCAAGACAACATAATTTGCAGAAGAAACACAACCCATAATCCAATCTGTAGCCTCTAAACTCAACACAACCTGTAATAGAACTAATCTTAAAAAACCTCAGTCCACTATATCATAAGCCTTCATCATATTCAGTTTTAGAACCAAGGCTTTATAACTTTTTATCTTAATACTGTGTAAGGCTTCCTGTGCCACTCCTATGGCATCAAAAAATTGTCTTCCCTCCAGAAATCCAATTTGTTCCTTTGATATCCTTGTAGAAAGTGAAGCTTTAATTATGGTTGCAATGGTTTTTGTGATAATCTTATATGCCAAATTACAGAGTGAAATAAGTCTAAACCCCTCAAAAGAATTTGGCTTATCCATTTTAGGAATAAGGGCTAGAAAGGCATCATTTAGTGCTCCCACAACTCTTCCTTTTTGTTTAGACTCTTCAACCACCTCCAGAAGTTCATTCCCCAAGAGATCAAAGAAGGCCAGGAAGAATTCTACAGTCCAACCATCTGACCCTGGACTTTTTGAAGGAGTAAAACCTTTCATAGTTGCAAGTAGTTCAGAAAGGGTAATAGGTTCAACAACTTTAAGTCCTTCTTCCTCTGAGAATATCATGGGATATTCCTTTATAACTGCCAATTGGTTTGAGATAGTAAGGTTTTTTTTAGCCTTGAATAAATTCTGAAAGTATCCAATGGCTTCTTTTTGAATCCCCAGTTGGGTATTGATCACAATGCCATCCTCCTTAGTAATATCCTAGATTGCATTGACTTGTTTCCTAGAGTTTTCATATGCATGAAAGAACTTACTGTTCATGTCTCCTAAAGCCAGCCAATTGATCCTACTTTTTTGTCTCCAAGTTTCTTCCTCCTGTTTTAAAATAAACAAATTTCTTTTATATTTTTATAAAACCATTAGTTTGTCTTCTTCCTTCTCAAATCCCTTGGGAAAAGCAGAATAAAGAGTGTCAATATCACATTCTATTTGTACCAATTCCTCCTTTGTCAAACGTTTTTCATTTCTTTCCCAACTAATCACCAGAGATTTAAGTAGTTTGAGTTTTTTGACAAGAGAGTCCATCGGAGATAAATAACCTGTCTCCACTAAACCAATCCAAGACATTCTTACTAGATTTATAAAATCAGGTTCCTCTAGCCAAACCAAATTGAATTTAAAGGGGTAAACGTGCTTTTGTTTCTCAAGCTCTAGGTGTAGGATTACTGGCATATGATCAGAGATTTTTGTATTGCTCACCCAAGATATGTACCTAATATCTGACAGGGCAAGCTCCTCATTAATCAGAAAATGATCCAACCTATTAGCTATGTAATCTTGATCATTTCTTCCATTCCTCCAAGTAGGAAGAATTTTTATTGGCTCCACATCCACCAAACCTGCATCTTGTATCATTTGACTGAAGTAGGAATGTAAAGGATCGGTCCTAGCATGGGAGCCCCACACCTCTCTACTTGCAACGGTAAAATTTAAGTCTCCTCCCAGGATCATATTACTATCTCTCAGTAACCCATCCCTCTTAATCTTCTCCCAAAAAACATGTGTGTCTCCATATGGGCCATAGCAGTTGACCAGCTTAATCCTTTTGTTTAAATCCTTTATCCAACCATCTAAAAGAATCCCTGCAGAAGTCACAAAAGCCGAAAAGTCAAATTTTCTTGGATTCCAAGAAGATAATAACCCTCCTGATAAGCCTAGGGAGTTCACCCCATAGAAGTGCCAAGATGACAATTTTTTTTCGAAAATCTCCCCCGCTTCAAGAAAATTGACCATAGTTTCCTGGATAAGTAAAATATTCAATTTTACCAGAGTTAGAAACCTTTTGAGGGCTAGATACTTCTGAGAGCTCCCTACTCCTATGATATTTAAAGAAACTATTATCATTTTTTTAAACCTAGCCAGGGATTTTTGTTCTCTAAGAGCTCGAGGACCTTCAACAGTTGAAGCTCCTGTAGAGACAATTACCTCTTTTACTTTTCCTAGCTTTCTAGCACTTCTAGTTTTGAGGGGTTAAAAATCTTTTTCTAAGCCTCCAAGAAGAACCCCTTTCAAAATAGTGGAAGCTCCCACCCTTCTGCAAACAAAATTCCTATTCAAATTCTCAACTGATGGAACCTTATTTTTAAGGTTATATCCAAACCAAACATCAAATAGTTGTATGAGGTCCCTTTGTTTGTGGGACAAGGGATTTCATTGAGCGATTTGACTTCTAACCCTACCCTCCTATGTATTTAAACTTATGACCTCTTAAGAAGAAACACATCTTCTTATACATTCAAAGCAATTATTTTTTAGATGGACTAATATACACAAAAGCATTTTATACAATTTGCAAATATTTCTCACTCTCCCGCACACTATTTAAAAACAAAGTCATGTTTTACTATTTCTCATTCTCCCTCTGCAGTTGTTTCAAAACAAAGGTTTCTATTTCTCATTCTCCCATTACACCAAATGTTCTCACTAGTCCAGCTTTGTTATTTTTCATTTTGAGGCCTATTTAGAAATTTATGAGAAAAATAATGTTGAACTCATGTTTCCCTAGATCGGGTGCATGTTGGTCGCTTTAGTTATTATGAGGAGGGTGGTGTGGATAATGGCAAAGCCATCCTTGTCCCATCGATCGACCATGTTGTCTACAGGTGCAAAGGTTCATCTTCATCCCGCAACAGATTTGTCTTGAGCGAGGGGGAATGATGAAAGGTACGAAAGGGACGATGGCCGGCCATATTGTGTTGGGACTTTCATTCATGGATATTAGTGCATTCCTACAATCTGTCTTTACCGCTTCTCTTTCCATGAGAATTCTAACAATTTTAAGAATGGCTTGGCCTTCTCTGGATCATCATTATCCCTGTCTTTGTTTCGTTCTTTGCTTTCAGGGATTTTTGGATCTGTCTTCGACTCTGCCTCAGGATTTTTTGGTTGGAGGCCTAATGTCTCTCATTTTGTTCTCATTGTTGGAAACATGCCAACGAATTTCCCATGCAGTCACATGCACATGCATGCAACTATATTTAGAATGTGCATGCATGCACACTTTTGTTAACAATTTGTGAAACTAGTGGATCTTATTATAATCAGTTTAATCAGTTTTTCTTATTGTTTGAGAGATGTTATATATACGAGCATACTCATAGAGGTGAGAGTGAAATGTGTGTAGATAGTAGAGTGTGTGTGAGGAGAGAATGGTTGTATTCCTGGGATTGGATATTTTAGTTCTCCCTTGAATAATAAGAATATTGAATATCATTGCCCGTGGTTTTTTCCCGCATTGGGTTTCCTCATAAATCACTCTTTCAATTGTGTGATTGTTGTTGTGTTTTATTTGGTTTGTTGTCCATAGTTTTATGCTCTATTTTTATTCCGCTACCTAACAAGTGGTATCAGAGAAGGTGAGCCGAATTGGATGAGATTTGGCATGTGAGGACGAGATCTGAGTTCATTGCAAAAACATTGTTCTTTTCTCTAAAGCTTTTGGCAACTATCAGGAGGAATGTTGACCTTGATATGCACAAATCTCTTGAGAGAGTTCTAAGTTTGAGGTGGAGAAATTCAGAGGAAAGAATAACTTTGAGTTATGAAAGCTCAAGATGCGGGATCTGCTCGAACAACAAGGAAACAACAAGAGTGGTGATGGTTGAGTCACCATGAAATAAAAAAAAAAAGTATTTACCTTGGAGTTGTAAAAATTATTGATTGCATGTAAATGGGCATACGTCTGTAAGACCTAGATAGGCATGCGTACCCATGGTTTATCAAGTAACCTATGAAAATTCTAAACATAGATTTAGGTAGATTGAATATGTGGGGGGCATGTATGTTGGGTTAACCTTGACTCGTTGGAAGAGTTAATGAGTTAAATCTATTTTTTTAGGTCAAAGCATGTGGTTTTTCAGGTCCATGCTTTTGGGTAGCCCGTGGTATTGTGTCCATGGATTGCATGTAATGAAGCCTATAAAAGGCTTGGTGAATGCCATTGTAAATGGGCCTGGAGGTAAGCGGTGAAGGATTACTTGGTCGACTTGGTCGGATTTGGTCAAGGGAATGTTCATGTTAAGGTGGAGCACTAAGACTCCAGTGTGAAGTCCCTGGAGGTGAGCAGAAAAGGTTCACTTGGGTTGGTTTGGCCAAATTTGGTCAAAGTTGTTCGAATGCAAAGTTCGAGGTGGAGCAGTGTATCCAGGTTAGAAAGGTGGGTCTTTAGAAAGGTTGATGTGTTGGCAGGTCAATCAAGTGTTTGAGAATATATGATGAAGGTAGGTTCATATCCATGGAACTTGGAGAGTATTGCAAGGTAGATGGGATCGAATAGGCATGTTCAGTAATGCCAAGTTGCAGCAATAGTTGTGGACATAAGCGATTGTGCTATTTGGTAACTTGATCACCATTGGTTGCAAAATACTGGAATATTTTGGAAGAGGTATGAACATGTCATCTAGTAATTACTCAAATGTGAAATTATTCGGTTGTGATGCTTATGTTTTTTATCATCATTCTAAGTAGGACCCAGATCAAACAGGTAGATCTTTGATATGGTGATGATGTTAAGGGATGCATATCGTGGGATCCTACTACTTACAAAATCATCATGGATAGAGATTCAGTGCTTGATGAATCTCCTTTTATAAAATCAAACATAGTAAAAGATGAAAGGTTCAAATCTTGACTAGTAGCAGAAGGGTATTTGGAAGGTATTGATTTCCATGAAAGTTTCTCACTGGTTGTTAAAAGCTTGTTTATATTCATGTTGTGTTAGCACCAGTTGAGTTAGTACAACTAGATGTTAAAATTGTTTTACATGAAGTTTTTTTGGATAAGGGGATGTATTTGGAACAACCAGAACGGTTAGTTCAGAATCGCAATAGAAGATTTGTTTGCAAACTCAAGAATCATTGTATGGCCTAAACCATGTTAGGAAAATGGTACAAGATATTTGATTCCTCCATGGTGAGCCAAATTTTACAAGAAGTGAGTATAACCATTGTGTTTATGGTACATTCATTATCTTGGTGTTATATGTTATGCTTGTAGCAAGCAAAAGCATGTTTGAGATCAACAGGTTGGCTCAGTTGGTTAGGACGTTTGTTATGAAGGATCTGGGAGCAACAAAATAAATCTTGGGCATGTAAATACACATGGAAAGGAAATATGGTAAGCTTGGTTATCACAATAGAAGTATGTGGTGAAGATACTCAGGAAATTCAGTATGAATAATGTAAACCGGTAAAATCCCTTTGGATTTCCATTGTAAGTTTTATTCATGTTTATGTCCTAACTGATGAAGAAGAAAAGGGTTATATGTCTCGAGTATTATATGCTAGTAGGAAGTTTGATGATTGCGATGAGAAATGGTCATCATTTCACATGCAGTTGGTGTTGTCAGTAGACACATGGAAAAAACAGGTGAAGAGCATGGAAATGGGTGCTCCAAACATAGAAGCACAAGTATCACCTACAATGGTTGCAGTGATTTAGTTTTTGGTTATGATTCATGAGATTTGGACAAGAGGAGACCTACCTCAGGTTATGTCTTGCAAGAATGCAAGGATCTATTGGGTAAGTTTGGATAGGTACATGATGTGGTGTTCTGTGGTGGTCAAAGTGTTGTTCATTTGACTAATAGTCCAACGTATCAAAATGGACAAGTATATGGAAGACTTACTAAAAAACAAAGCTATTTATCGAATCATAATTGGGCTATGTCTTACACCATTGGATACTAAGAAGCTTGTCATGAAATGGTTAAATCACAATGATGAAACGAGAGGCCTCATTGGCATGTCCATCTCTGAGGGTTTGAAATTTCATATTCAAACCCTTGATACACCACAAGAATCATGGTTAAATTTTGAGCATCTCTTTGGAAAATGAGTTTATTTCACTTGATCCTATAGAGTTTTCAAAAATTGAGTACATTTCCAAATTCAGTCTCTTGAGGCTTTAGCATCACTGATTATGGAATCACTAAGCCCACTGATGAAAAATAATGGTTATCCTTTCCAAATCTTTGATATTTTTGTTTCTACTTTTTCTTCCACCAGAGATGAAATAGGTGCAAATTATCTCATGCCTTCTTTTTGTTAACTTTTCCGAACCTAGCACTCGATTGTTAATTCTGAGAAAAAAAAAAAATTATTGAATCACAATACAACTAGGTTCCTAACAAATAAATATTCAGCAGAAGAAAATAAATCAGGAAACCATAAAATACAATTGCACAAGATATTTGGGTAACCAACCCTTGGAAAAACCCTCATGGTAAAAACGATTCTATGAGATTTTATTATTAATTGGGGCTCCTATCCTGGGAAAATGACCCCTCTGATGAAATTACAATTACAACAATTATCCTAGCCTCAAAAAACTGAAGGTTTATGCTTCCCTTGTTGTCCCTTTGTCTCTTTCCCTTAGATCCCTACACCTGGACACCTGAAAGCTCACTCTTTGTGTAGTCTCTATCTCACTTGTCTCTTCTCCTCTCACCTTAGCTTCCTTTTTATAATATTGAGATTAGACCAAATAAAACCCTAAGCCAAAACCCTATATCTCATCCAAAGTGATCAACGATTGAGCTCTAATCTCTCGTTCACTTTAGATCTAACGACTATGACTTAATTTAATTTTCACTTAAGTTACTAAAGCCAATAGCTTGGGATTTTAACTTAATTAAGCTCCATTAATTACAAAAGGTCATTCATTTACATAGAACTAAATTCTAAGGTTCTAAGAGGCATTAGACGACTTCCACATGTTGGACACATGCCAACATGGAAATACTTGTCCGATGCTACAACTTTAAACACTCCCTCTTAGCAAGGAAGGTACTTCTGCCACTTGGAGGTGGCTCTATCTTCACTATCAAATTTGCTACCTTGCTAGTTTTGGTTGCTCCCTTTGACTTGAAATCTATCCCAGTTGACTCACTCGGACCTGTCTGCGAAGAATTTCCTTTGATAATGCTCCTAGAATCCTCCTGCTCCCGATCATCCTGCATGGTCATCTTGTACCATGAATGCCTCTTCTAGAGAAACTTAGAAGGTTGCTCCTTCCCACTAGAAACTGGATGTTGAGTCCCTCTGAGTTGATCAACCTTCGGAGCTCTCTTCTCTTTTTCCTCTGTCACTCTGTTGCTACTTTTCATAGCTCACATAGGATTTCCCTTTATCCTATACAATTTGTTCTCTCTAACTCCAAAGACAATTGTTTTGTCTAAGCTAGATCCTTTGGGAATAATAAGAAATTGTCCATCTCAGAATAAGACCTCATAGCCCTTATTGTCAATCGCTGAGACTTAGATCACACTCTACCTGAGCTCTAGTACCCATAGAACATTTTTTACTCTCAATATACCACCTGACTCCATCCAGAATAGCACTATTACAGATCCCTTCACAACATGCTTGGTTCCCACACCAAGTCCCACATGCACATCTGAGTCTAACACCATGAAGATCTCAAATAACTCTCATGATCCTGTCATATGACATGCGTCTCCACTATCAATCAACCATACACTAGTTGGTAAAGTTCATGTGGAATGCTAGGAAACAAGGCAAACCTCGTCCTTAAATTTTTTTGCAAACTCATCTAACTCTGTCATCGCAGTAACCTTTTGCTATGTCTTGTTTTTACCCTTCTTCCTTTCAGGAAACTGTGAAGCATAGTATCCCTTCTTATGAAAATTGAAGCATTTAACCTTATTTATGTATCTCCATGTGCATGCTTGTGAAGATGAATCTCCACCCGTGTTATTTCAGACCTTCCCATTTCCCTTCTTGATCTGGATGGCAAGAGATACATTGTCCTCATCTTCTTGTATGTTCCTCCATTCAACTCTTCATCCCGAAGTTCCTCTTGAATGAAGTCATCCCACAACCTTGACCAGTCATGGAGGTTCTCTCATTCCATGACCCCTTTGATGAATGGTGTCCAATCCTTAGTGAATCCTTTTAGTGTCATCCTCGCCAACTCTGAATCTGACACTGTCTCCCCAACTGTTGCTAGTTCATCTTGAACATATTGGATCTAGGTGAGATAACTTGTCACCATATCTGATCCTGTCATATTTGTATCCCTGAGATTTTCTCTTGGCACCATCTTATGATTCTTGTTCTTTCTATGAAACAATATCTTCATATCCTCCCACATGGTATTGGCTAAGTTCTTTCTCGATAAGTGAGGGATCAATTGATCCTTCACTCTGTCTAAGATTATCCTCCTCGCTTTCACGTCCTTTAGATTATGGATTACCAAATATTTTGGATCCGTTGGTGGTGTCACGACGAAGTTGGAAAACTCCCAAATGTTGTTCTCCATCAACACCAACATGATCTTCTCCTTCCATGGGTTGTAGTTGGACACCCTATCCAACCTATCTTCGAATCGCACCCCTGACATTGCCATCCTAGAAACCAGATGAAAACTCAAAGTCTTGACCTCTCAGACTTGTTGCCTGGTCCCGCTTCCCACTGCCCAGATCCCTTCCCAAGGCTATCTGACTCCTTTCTGGGCTTCCCAAAAATGTCTTGATCATTGCCCGACAGTTATGCCCATTGCCCGAAAAATTATGGGCATTCTTCCCGCTGCCCAGTGCTTCCTAGACCTTCCCGATGGTTGTCCGGATACCCCGTTGGACCTCTGTTGAGCAGGTGACATGGCCTTGATGGCTACTATCTGTTCACTTGCTACAACACTTGCAATAGATCTATCGCTTCTTTACATGGCCTAGTAGCTCCTTCGTCGTTTTCTCAGCTCCACGATTATTCACATGCGCCTAGCCTCTGCACCCACCTTAATGAATACTATAATCTCTCATCCCTCGACTTCCAATTTCTAGTGGCTCCCCTTTCTATGGAGTTTTTTCCTACCACTTCTCTTTGTGTGCCTACATATCTTCCTTGATCTATAGCTTGCGACTGAAGCCATGACTACGATTACGACTACTTTTACCACCTTCCCGCAGCCTCTAACAAGTTCTAGCATCTCCCTTTGCCGCCCAATCCTCAGTAAGGTTTCTTCACCACTGCAATCATTTCCTTTTTCGTCTCTTATCCGCTGGCTTGATCTATTCATAGTCTATGTGATCTTCACACAACCCAGATCTCTGCCACAGTTGGTTTTACCTGTGGATATTCCCAATACTATCATCAGTTGTTGGTGGCTACCAATCCTCAACCAATGACTTATATTTTGTCTTGTTATCGCCCAACCACATGATCTGTGCAGATGTCTTTCCACACAGTTGTCAGAATCCTTCTCCACGACCATAGCCAGAACAATCCGTTTGCTAACATCCTGATCTAATTTCTCTGAAGTAGATATGTACATCGTATGGATCCGTACGAGTATGTGCAATATGTACTCTTCTCTTTTTTTATTACTATTATTTTATTTTTGGTTTTTGCATTTTACATTCACTGCAGCCTAAGACTTAAAAAAAATCCTGCAAAAATCTTGATCCCATGCAATATGGCTTCACCTTCAGAGTCCAGGCTCTGATACCATGTTAACTTTTTTGAACCTAGCACCCGATTGTTAATTCCAAGCAATTTTTTTTTTTACCGAATCACAATACAACTAGGTTCTTAACACATAAATATCCAGCGGAAGCAAATAAATCAGGAAACCATAAAAGACAATTGCACAAGATATTCGGGTAACCAACCCCTGGAAAAACCCTTGCAGGAAAACCAGTTCTATGAGATTTTATTTTTAATTTGGGCTCTTGTCCTAGAAAAATGACCCCTCTGAGGAAATTGCAATTACAAGAATTAGCCTAACCTCACAAACCTCAAGGTTGCTACTTCCCTTGTTGTCCCTTTGTCTCTTTCCCTCAAATCCCTGCACTCGCACACCTGAAAGCTCACTGTGTGTGTGTAGTCTCTATCTCATGTGTGTCTTCTCCTCTCACCTTAGCTTCCTTTTTATAATCTTGAGATTAGACCAAATCAAACCTTAAGACAAAACCATAGATATCATCCAAATTGATCCACGACTGAGATCTAATATCTTGTTCACTTTAGATCTAATGGCTATGACTTAAGTTAATTTTCACTTAAGTTACTAAAGCCAATAACTTAGGATTTTAACTTAATTAACCTCCAATAATTACAAAAGGTCATTCATTTACACAAAATGAACTTCTAAGGTTCTAAGAGGCATTAGATGACTTCCACGTGCTAGACACATGCCAACATGGAAGTACATGTCCAATGCTACAACTTTCAACACTTTTGATATTTTTTTTAATAGTTAACAAGAGAGCAAGACAAGGTCTTGCACATGGGTGCACTTGATATAGGTTCAAAATAGAAAAAAATGTTTGTTCACAACAACAAGGGCACTAAACCATTTAAGAAACAATCCAAAGGATCCAAACCACCCAATATCACTAAGTCTTATTTAGTGACTCCTCCACCACAATCCAACAGGGGAGTCAAATCCAAGGAGAAATATCCACCCAAGACTTGTTCTTCTTGTGACAACGATGGGCATCTTTATACAAATTGTTGGATGAAGATGAAAGCATTGGAAGTTTCCATGAAGAAATTTAACATTCAATTAGATTCTTTCTCCTCTTCTTCTCCTTGTAAACCTCATGCTATTTTTTCTATGGAATGTACTCCTAACAATGAGTGGATTTTATACTCGGGGACCTCTCATCATATGGCCAATAATAGGGATTTTTTTCCAGTATTGATGATTGTATAACCTGACATATTTTTGTTAGTGATAGTTCATCTTTATATGTTGTATGAGAAGTAACTATAGATCTCACTAACAAGCAAATGTACAATGTTTTCTATGTTCCTACTATATCAACCAATTTGATTTCAATTTACCAAATCACTCATTTAGATGATGACAAAATTGTTAAGTTTTCAACAAACAATGTTGTAATTCCAAAGGCTCCAATGCATGTAATAGCTTATGGGCTTACTAATGATTCTTCAAGGCTATACAAGATGAATTTAAACCCTCATTTCCTACCATCATCTTATTTTCCCATGTTGATGACTTGAGTAAACTTTGGGGTGATAAATTTAGCCATTTGAACTATCACTACTGACAACAACTCTCAAAACACCAAATGATGTATGACCTACCCCTTGTCTCTAGAAATGTTAGTGTGTATCAAGGTTGTGCACTATGTAATTATAAACAAAGATCCATATCCATCTATCCAATCATGGTGAGAACAAGAACCATTAGAATTGGTTCACATTGGCATAAGTGGACCATTCCCCACTACATTCTCAGATTCATTAATGATTACACTAGGTTCCCATGGGTTTATTTCAATAAGATGTAGTCTAAACATTCTACATTTTTACCCTTTTCCAAGCACTTTTTTCGTCAAGTTTTACCTAAATTCCAATTAGAAATTTAGAAAATTGCAGATTTCAATGGTTGGGACTACATATTCCAGGTGCCCTAGGAGTTTTTGAGGGTGTTGAATTGATTTATGCATTCTAAAGCGTGATTTAAGCAATGCAAAATTGTGATCTCACCAACAATTTCGTTGTCGAATTTCGATGATAGTTGTTAGAAAGTAAAAAACGTAGAACGTTTAGACTACACCTTTCAATAAATTAAAAGATTAAGTTTTCAACTTTTTTATCACATTCAAAGCACTAGTTGAAAATCAATTTGAATATCTAATTAAGAGAATTCAAACTACTAATGGCATATAATATGTCAATAAAAAAATCATTGATTTTTTCTCAACACATGGCATTCAACAAAATTGAATGGTATAGTTAAATGTAAAAATCACATATGTAAAGAAATGGAAAATTGTATGGTTCAATGTAAAACTTTATCCCCTCGACTATAGTTTGAAACGATCAATTGTGTTGATTATATTTTGAATCATACTCATACTAAGGTAGTAATGGGTGTAACTTTGGAAGTATCTCAGTTTATAAACAAGCTCGATGTAAGTCATTTCAAAGTGTTTGGTTATAAAGCTTGGGCCCATATTCTATATGAAAAACATAAAGCAATGGAACCTAAAAGTGAACAATGTATCTTTGTTGGGTATTATAAATATGTTAAAGCCTATAGGCTATTTGTTCCCCAAATTTCAATGTTTATCTTCCAAAGAGATGCTTTCTTTTATGAACACTCTTTGGCCTACATGCCTATGTCTTCTTCTTTGCCAGTTTTCTATTTTTCTAATTGTCTAGAACTTGTATCTTTTATGGATGATGATCCTTATTCAAATGATAATCATGTAGTGGATAATTTAACTACTTCTCCTCAATTATAGTAGGATGATCTAGCACATAAAGTCGATCCTCTTCTAAACTGGGTCTAGAAAACAAGGGATGTTGATGGTACATCAGTTGGTGATCTGATTGGTTCTTACAAAATTCAATATTAGTTTCATCTAGTTGGCTTAGCGCTTATAGCTAAGCACATCAAGACTAAAGATCCCTAAACCTATAAAGGATTAGTTGGTATACTTAAATGGAAGAAGAAATGCACTCCTTATTGAAGAATGTCACTTGGGATTTGGTTCCTCTCCCTAAAGATTACAAACTTGTTCATTACACATGGGTCTATAGAACTAAGTTTTTAATATAAGGAAGCATGGAAAAATTAAAATCCCCTCTTATTTCCAAAGGTTTCTCTCGAGTTGAAGGTTTTGATTACTCAAAAGAAATTTGCCCCAATTGCAAATATGGATTTAATCCTACTTGTTCTTTCACTCATTACTTCATGAGGTTGGGATGTACATTAAATGGACATCACAAGTGCCTTTCTACACGGGGAATTGCATGAATAGATCTACATGGAACAACATATTGGTTTTACTTAGAATGAATCCTCTTGTTTGTTGGCTTAAGAAGTCACCTTATGGTATCAAGTAAGCTCCCCAAAATTGGTATAAAAATATGGGCAATTTCCTTCTTGATTCTAGTTTGTCTAGTTGTCAATATGATCCCAATGTCTACATTAAAAATGTAAATGGTGACATCTTCATCATTTTTCTTTATGCCAATGACATACTTATCATCAAGATTAATCACTACCAACTCACTCATTTGAAGTCTAGTCTTGTGTCCCTATTGAGATGTCTGACTTAGACCTTCTTCATTATTTCCCTGGTCTTCAAATCCAACAATTCAAAAAGGGGACCTTGTCTCCCAACCTAAGTATGCTCTTAACCTTCTTCATAAGTTTCACATGGAAGATTTCAAGTCCTCCCCTTCTCATTTTCAGTCAAGTCTCAAACTTTTTTCTAAGTGTTCAACTCCCAAGGTTGATCCTACTTTGTATAGACAATTGGTAGGAAGTATTTTGTACTTGACCCATACTAGACCAAACATCTCCTTTATTGTTAGTTTAGTTTCTCATTTCATGTAGGATCTTCAAGAGAGTCATTGGAAGGCAACAAAGCATCTCTTTTGCTACATTTAGGGTGATTATTAGTTTGGAATCAAGGATACTAAAGGGGGCTCCTCTTCCTTAGTGGGATTTATAAATTTAGATCGTGCAAGTGATGTTGATGATAGGAAGTCTACTTTTGGTTACGCTTTCAAACTTGTTTTGGGTCTTGTCACTTGGTCCAATAAAAAGTAGCATTGTATTCCTATGTTTTCTATAAAGGCAATGTTATTGTCGATCGAGAATGATTTTGGATGCAACAATTTCCCATAATGTTAGGTTTTCCCCAAAACTAGCTTACAACTCTTTGGTACGATAGTCAAAGTCCCATCAACATTGCATGTGATCAAGTTGAGCACTAGTGCACCAAACACACTAAGTTCCATATGCACTACATATGACAATTCCTTCATGATCAAGTTCTTGACTTGCAAACTTGTTGTTCAAAAGATTACGTTGCATATATTTTCACCAAGCCACTCATTAATGCTAAGTTCCTCAATCTTCAATCCTTGTGAGGGGTGAAGAAAGTAGTATTTATGGTGGCATAACATGTAATCCATAATTTCTTCCTCTCAAATCCAAGTCAATGTAAATGGGGGATGTTGGTGCATAGTTATATGTGCATATTATTTAATCATTTGTGCACATCTAATATTAAAATATAAATTTCAAATCCGATATGTTTTTTCCATTTTTTAGCTTTGCAACCTATCTAAGGTTCCCCGTGGTTTGTTGTTGTCATTCTCATGGCCTCTAGTTCAGGGGGAGGAGACCCTTGTAACCCCCGCATCCTCCCGATATCTCTATATTTCATTCCCTCGTCACCTCCTACACGAAGTTTGCGAAATCCCCCCCCCCAGTCTCATTTTGTCAAGAAGATTGACGAGATCCCAAAGCCAGTTCATCCTTCCTCCTCCCACTCGTTTTCCCTTTGTTTGGAGGAAAATGGTTTGATCGGTCAGTTTTTGGGTCTTTGGCCTTCTCCAAGAGAAATGACGCAATGGATGGATCAGAACTGGAAGAAAATGATAAAGGGGAAAATTTCCTCGGATTTCTGTGGTAAGGGATTTTACATCTTTCTTTTTGAAAACAAAGTTGATAGAGATCTAATTTTTAGAAATGGTCCATATTTCATGGGTTCAAGAGGAATGTATCTGAACAAATGGACCCCAGATTTTATTCTAGAAAATGGCATCTCGTCCATAGTCCCTGTTTGGGTCTATCTTCCCTTCCTCCCCCTCCTTTGTTGGAATGATGAAACCTTAAAAGATATTGGGAATACCCTGGGTAGATTCATTGATCGTGCCAAACCACAAGATGGTCTCCAATCCTATGCTCATCTATGTGTATACGTAGATCTAGAAAAATGCTTTCCAGAGGCCATCCATCTCACCCTAGATCACTGGTCCTATATTCAAACAGTCGCCTATGAACAATTCTCGTTCAAATGCAAAGCATGCCATGAGTATGGACACTTCACAAAAAAATGTCCCAAGGAAAAGATAGATCAACCTGAAGACAAACAGAAAGAACAATGGCAACAAGCCAAAAGAAAGAAAACTATAAATAATTATGGACCCCAGCCGCAAGAACACAAAGCAAACTCCAGACCTAATTTTCCACTCAAGGGGAAATACCCGATGATGGGGAACAACGACACAGAAAGAAGTAAAAATAGATATTTAGTTCTTGAAAATATGGAGTCGGAAATAGTAAATTCAAAGGAATCAATATAATATATTCAGAGCCAACTTGACTCTGATCCAGTTTCCCCATCAAAGAAAAATGATCCAGTCTTCATCCACCTCGAGGATCCCTCTCCCATATTGATCCCCCTTGTTCCTGATCCAGTGGAACAAATCCAGGAGGACTTGAGGGAAGACCCAGACCAGGAAATCCCCAAAAGCACCAAAGCATCGAAAGTGGGAAGGAAAACAAATAACCCAAAAGGGAAAAATAAACAAACCAAGATAAAGAATTAGGAATCCACCACGCTTGAATAAGTATTCAAAAAATATGGTAAATCAGGAAAAAAACCCAGATCTAAGGGACATACTTAGCCCATAAAAGGGGGGAAACCAAAAATGCAAGTAAGTAATGAAGGTAATCTCCTGGAATTGTAGGAGAATGGGACAAAGAGAAAAAAATGAAGCTATGGGAAAATTAATCAAATTAGAAAAGCCCCAAATTCTGTTAATCTAAGAGACTAAAATGCAAGGAACAAAGGCCCTTCAAGAAATGAAACAAATCTAGAAAGCAAGCGATGGAGTAGCTCTAAATTCAAGAGGAGTGTCGGGTGGAATTTGCACAATATGGAACACCACGGTATTCGGGGAAGAACACAAACTGGAATAAACTCACTGGGTTCTGGTCCAACTAAAACATTTTCCCTCAGGTATCATCTATCCTATCATTAATAGTTATATGCCTAAAAACTATTAGGAGAAAGTAGTATGTTGGGAGTCTTTGATGGGGATAAAAGAAGTTGGGTTTCAAAAAAATTGTATCATAGCTAGCGATTTCAACACAACTCTTCACCAAAATGAAAAAAAGAGGCTCCATAGTAAGGGATCCTTCATGGAATGCATGTAATATCTGGTAACTAAGATGGACCTCTTTGATTTCCACCCTAGCAAAGGAAAATATACATGGAGTAACAAACACACAGGAGTAGGCCACATAACAGCTACACAGGACCGATTCCTTATTCACAGTTCGTTGCTCTCTCTTCCAAACAATATCTCTTCTCAAATTATTCCTTGGGGTCCTTCTGATCATCGCCCAATAGTTATCTCCTTTGATAAAGAAAAAAACCTTGGTCCAATCCCCTTTAAGTTCAACCCTCTCTGGTTGGAATCGCGGGAATTCCTTCCCTTGATCTCTTCTATTTGGTCGAACTAGGTGGATGGGTCCCCGGTTTTCATTTGGGAACGAAATCTCAAAATAACTAAGAAAGATATCAAGGGTTGGATAAAAAACTCCCCCCACAAACCCAGGGAAGACGTAGAAAAATGAAAAAAACATCTTGAGGAATTACAAGAAGATATGGAATCTAAAGCAATCAATAACAGTCAAATTGTGCAGGAGAAATAATACTTCCAAAAGTATATGAAGGCTCTCCACAATGAAGAAATGCTCTGGAGACTGAAATATCGAGCCCTATGGCTTCAAGTAGGGGATAAAAACACCTCCTTCTTCCAGAAGAAGGCAAAGGCTAGAAAACACAAGAATAATGTGGAGGAAATCAAGATGCAATCAGGGGTCCTAATTAATTCCATTGAGGAAATAAAAAAGAAGCAATCTCTCATTTCGATCATATTTATACCAAGGAAGGAGAAGACAACCAAGATCTTAGCAAGTAGTTCATTGAGCATATTTCACAAATGATAAAAGAGAACAACAACCCATAATTAAATAAGGAGGTCGCAGTGGAAGAAGTCAAATCCGTTATAAACCAGTTTGATCCAGACAAAGCTCCTAAACCAGATGGATTTATTCTACATATTTATAGAAATTGTTGGACTATCATCAAATCAGATCTCATCCACATGATCAGATATGTCCAAAAATCCTGCAGGATGGGAGGCGTTACCAACACTCATTTTCTAGCATTGATCCCCAAGGAAAAAAACACCATCTCCTTTGATAGATATCGCCCCATCTCTTTATGCAATGTTTCCTACAAAACCTTAGAAAAAGTCATAGCAAACAGGCTAAATCATTTGCTTCCACGACTCATTCTTCCAAATCAAGGTGGCTTTGTCGCAAAAAGATAGATCTGGGACACCATCACCTTGGTCCAGGAGGCGATCCACTCCAACTTTAACAATAGAGAAAAAGGTATGGTCATTAAAATAGACATGGCAAATGCATTTGATCGAGTCAAGCATAGTTTCCTTTTTGAAGTTTTAAAGAAATTTGGTTTTAACTACTCCTTTATTTCTTATATTGGAGCCTGTATTACCACCCCCTGGATAGCCCCTCTAATGAATGGAAGGCATGTTCCCTTCTTCCAAGCCACAAAATCATTATGACAGGGTTATCCACTCTCCCCAATGTTGTATTTCCTCATGGCATAATCTCTAAACAGAAGACTAGAACATGAAAGAAGAACAAGCAACATTCCAGGCCTGAAGATAGCAAAGGGGGTCAGAAGAATAAATAACTTCCAGTTTGTCGATGACACTCTACTGCTTGGTGGAGCATCTCAAACTATGGCCAATATATTTAAATTGGTCTTATATCAGTACAAAGAAGCCTCAGGAGGAACCAACCATAAACAAACATAAGATCCAAATATATGCTTGGAACATTAAAGCAAGTATCTTGGCAAGAATTGTAAATATTTTACAGTTCCCTTTTTCAGTAGAATGGAAATTCTTAAAATATTTAGGCACTCCTATTAGTATAAAATCTCTCCTAGGGGAAGCGTGGCAAGTTATCCTTCAAAAGATCAAATATAAATTCGAAATTTGGGGAGCAATCTGGTTGAACCCAGCGGGCCGAGTGGTGTTAGTAAAGTCAGTTTTATCTTCCTTCCCAATCTTTTAATTCTCATCTCTCCTCGCTCCGATGGGGATAAAAAAGGAAATGACTCAATTAATTCATAAATTCCTTTAGCAGAGGTGGAAAGAGAATGAAAAAAAATTCCATATGGTCAATTGGTCCACAATTTTCACCCCTAAAGAGAATGGTGGGTTGGGAATCCGGGACCCGAAAAAGATAAATACTGCACTAGGTGCAAAAATCCTCTGGCGTCTGGTTTCAGATAACAATGATTGGTGGAATAATTCAATTTGCTACAAATATCTAAAAAGAAATCGAAAAATATGCATGGATGTTTCCCCCACACATCAAATAGGGTCTCCCATCTGGAAACTCTTAAGTGCCTCTCTCCCACTTCTGCGAGACCATCTCTTTTGGTGCCCAGGGAATGGAAAAGAAATCAAGATATGGGATGACTAATTTTCAACTTCAGGAATCTTATCTAACATTACCTCCTTGGATTCTTTATGAGATTGGATAACTTCTCAGGGCAAATCCCTCATCTCTCACATATCATAATGGAATAGAAATGGATCTTGGAAGGGGTGGAATTTGGGAGAGGTACCCCCAAATATTCTCAATGCCTCGCGCCTATTCCTTCTGAAAATAAATGGATCTTCCCTAGTGCATCTCCAACAAAAGGATAATAGAGGATGGGGTGTTGCAGGTTACTCAGTGAAGGAAGGTTACACAATTCTTCTCTTTCAATCCCAACTACCAGAAAAAATGTCCATTTGGAAGGAGATCTAGAGTGCAGATGGGTTACCTAAGATAAACATATTTGGTTGGTAGTTAGCCCATAAAAAACTGTTGATAGGGGAAAATATTCTTAAAATATGATTATTGGGGCCCTTTAGATGTGCCCTATGCAAACAAAACTCCAAAACTATAGAGCATCTCTTCCTGAATTGCAATTTTTCCAAACAAGTTTTGCATACAGTCTATTCTAAATTAACTCAGCAAATCATTTGGTTGTCAAATTGTTGAGTCTTGATTGGGAAATGGAGTAAAGTCTATAAAGGCTCCTTCTCCAAAAATCCAACCTTTCATCATGTCTGGAAGGAGTCTATAAAATTTGTATGTTGGAAAACATGGTCGGAAAGGAACAAACTTATCTTTATAGAGAAAACGACCTCTCCCTCCTCAGTAGTTGCTCATGCATTAGGTAAATTGGGAGAGTTATTTTCCTTGCTAAGATTCAAAGTGTTGACAAAGGATCACTTGGAAAAATTAGAAGAGAATTGGATGAAAAATTTTAACCTCTTAACCACCCACTCTCCTAAAATTCTTCAAAAATCATGCTGACAGCTTCAATTTTCACATTAGAATAGCAATCTATGGTTATTGTCACAAGCAAGATATTTCCTTTTCTTTGATGGAGCATCAAAAGGAAACCTAGGGGAGGCAGGTGCGAGAGGGGTGTGTTAGTTGTGGAGCCTGATTATCTTCCTGATTCAGAGGTCTTTGTTTTCAGCCGTGTTTATACCCCATGAAGACTTTACACCCCGGAAGAATGTACACTCCTCCATGTAGGGGGAGTGTAGGGAGGGGTTACCCCCCCTGCAGGGTTTGGGGGAAAGCATTCCCTGATGGGGGTTCGGGGGTGAAGCCCCCGAAGTAAAATTTGCCTTGTAAATGTATATTGTAATTTCATAGTAAATCTGGACCGTTCATTATAAGGTCGCAGATCTGATGGTAGAAGTTATGTTAGGGTTTATTGATATAGAAGGAAACCCTCTTTTATGAGGGAAATGTATTGTGGCTATGTATCATTGTGAATATTGTATTATGAGTGATGAGACTATGAGAGAAAGAAAGGAAATTACAACGGGTGTGATGTAGGTTGTATCCCTTCATTTGTTGGATAATAATAAAGGAAGGACTTGGAAATTTCTCTAGTGGACGTAGCCCACACTTGGCGAACCACATATATCTGTGTCTCTATTTTATTGTGTATCTTATGTGTTTTATTTCCGCATTTGTTTTATTTTATTACTCCGCGATCCTATTTTTCTAACAACTGGTATCAGAGCGAAAAGTAACTCGTAGGAAAAGAGGGTTCCTGGTTCGAGTGGGAGAAATAGCAGAAGAGGCAAAGTTTAGGGTTGATAAATTTAATGGCCAAAACTACCAGTTATAGAAGCTGTAGATGAAAGATTATTTATATCAGAAGGATCTATTCCTACCATTGGGTGGAATAAAAAAGAAGTCGTCGGCCATGAAGGATGAAGAATGGGAGGTTCTTGACAGAAAGGCACTAGGAACGATATGGTTGAGCCTGGTAGCATCAATGGCTTTCAATATTTTGAAAGAAAATACAAGGAAGGAGTTGATGGATGCATTGGCTAAATTGTATGAAAAAACCTCGGTGTCCAATAAGGTATTTCTAATGAAGATATTATTTAATATGAAGATGTCAGAAGGTGGGTTTGTTGTAGATCATTTAAATGAATTTAATATGGTTACTAATCATCTAAGTTTTGTAAAAGTGGACTTTGATGATGAGGTCAGGGATCTTCTAATCTTGTGCTCATTTCCAGAAAGTTGGCATGGCTTGGTCACAGTTGTAAGTAACTCTGTCTCTGGTTCAAATACTTTAAAATTTGATGATGTTGTTGGTGTTATCCTTAGTGAGTAAATGCGACAGAAAAGCACAGGTGAGACATTAGGTAATGCGTTAAACATGGAGAACAGGGGAAGACAAAAGGATAGAGGAAAGGGCTCAGGGAACTGCGAGAATTCTAGGAAGGGAAGATCCAAATCCG
>ML781074.1:803428-818978 GCA_009831015.1 Picea engelmannii
AATCTCCTTTGACTCTTCTAGTTGGATCTTTGTGGTTGTGATGGTATCACCAAGTTCACCATCAATGATCCACTTTCCCTTATCCTGATCCGAATCAGAGTCTGAGCGAGACTCCGATTATTTTTATTTAAGTTCGACCAACAATGACTATTTCGAGAGACATTCAACAGTGTTATTCTAAGGGATTTTGTGGAACTCACACCAATTTATAATGTCCTTCTTTGAATTCCCATTACCCTTATTTTCTTGTGGCTTGGATTGGTTGTCTTGAGGTTGGATTTCCTTGCTCTCTCCCTTGTTCTGTGAGTTAGGGCCTCCTTTAACATTCTTTTGTTGTGGTATATTTGTAGACCCAAATTTCTTCTTATTCCTCTGCTTGAATTTCTGCTCGATTTTGACAATACATCGATAAGTGGCTCCTAGTGAGGAGGTGTCCAAGAAATCCATCTTTGTTTAGATGTACATGTGTAGGTCACTGCAATAATTTAGAACCAAGTGTCACTCATAGTATTTGATACCCATCTTTGAGCACAAGGTAGGGAAGATATTGGCGTACTCCGACACTGTCTGGTCTCTCTCATGTCGTAGAGTTGTCCATATTGTGTGTTGGTCATCATAATTCCCAATTACAAGGTAGAATTCCTCCTTGAGAGCATCAACAAATGTATCCCAAGTAGGGTCTATCCTAAATGTTGTCGACTCATTTGTGCTATGTCTCTCCCAGTAACCTTCCCACCAATCTCTAACATGGGGAAGGGCTTTAAGGAGAGTGAAGGTAATATTTCAATGTAATAAAAAAATTGAACATAGTAGTAACCCTCTAATAGATTTAACCATCTCTCCAAAACATCTGCATCTATATGGATTTCAAACAAAGGGATATCAAATTTTACTTGTACCTTGAAGGGTGTCACACCTCCAAAATTGTTGCTTGGTGAAGGTGCCTTGGCTGTCGTCGAAGGATGTAGGAAAAGTTTTTCATCATCTCATTCTTGTGTCATGCAAGGGATTCCTCGAGCAACATCTTGAAAGGATCTCTTGCTTAATCATCTCTCTTTTCTTTTTCTATGGGATGCTTCTTGGGCCGGTGAGAGTGGTCATCCCTAAGTGAAACTAGCTCGAGACCCAACTCTATATACCTTGATCCTGTCATGGACATGCATTGAAAAACAACAAGGATCATATTACTCTAATGCCATTGATCTAGTTTGTATAGAGAATGGAATGAAAGGAAAGAAAATAAATGTAGCACACAGACATAGAAATATAGCATAGAGAATAGTAATATAGTGAAAACCCAACTTCTATTAATGAATAAAATAGTAGAATATTATAGAACACAAATTGGTTAGAATGGTGGTAACTTACCTATGAAGGGAGAGAGATGTCAACTACACTCATTCACAAAACGCTATTACAAGGGGCCGAAAGAATGGCCTTTTAACTTAAATCAAGAACCCTAAAGGTCCAAAACCCTAACCCTAGGAGGTGAAGCGCCAAAAGGTTTGCAGGTCCCGAGGTGGTTATTTGATATGTCATCTTCCCGGGGCACAACTTTGGCATAAAATCTTGGTTTGGGGTGCATAGTAACTCATTGGAAAGATCTAACTAAGAACTACAATTTGTGGCATGGATTGGGCATGTCATAGATAAACCCATGCCACTTAATTTCCCAAAAAACCATCTTTTATGGCCTCAAAATGGCCTTGGGAGTTTAGGACCCAAAAATTCATAACAAAAATGCCAAGATGGAGAACCGTGTTGAGTTAGTCGAAGAGGTGGGTGCCCACCGATATCCACCTGGATCAAACATTTTTTTTTTAATAATAAATAGATCCATGACACTGTAGGGGTGGCTCAAAAGGCCTTGCACTCAATGAGGACCAATAAATTACAAGCAATGGTGATCACACTTGTTCTTTCTAAAGCTTATGATAGGGTGGACTAGTTGTATATTTGTCTTATTTTAATACACTTAAGATGGGTTGTTCCTTTGTAAACTAGATAATGGATTGTTTAAACTGTGTCTTTTTCTGAATCATAATAAAGGGTTTTTCCTTGGGATTTTTCACCCCCTCTATGGGTCTTAAGAAGGGATGCCCCTGATTTCCTCTTGTTTTCCTTATAGTTGCAGAGGGTTTGAGTAGAATTGTTAATAGTTAACAACAAAATAAGGACATTAAAGGTGTCAAGATGGGGAGGACTCTAGCCATTACACACTTACTCTTTATGGACAATGTTCTCTTTTTATCAATGTAAAACTAAGGAAGGCCTTGAGGTACAAAGATGCCCTCTCACTATATTGTGTTGCTACAAGTATGGAATCAATATGCATAAAACATCAATCATTTCAATATAACAAGTCATAGGTAGGAAGAAACTATCACTAGATATAGACTTTAGTAAAGGGTTTAAATACTTGGGATTTATGTTGAAACCTAATGACTATGGGTTTAGAGATTGGATTTTTCTATATTAGAAAGTTGAGAAAAGAATCACACCCTAGTGTAGTTGGTTGTCCATATGGGGATGATTGACACTAGTCAAGTCATTTCTCAAAGAAATCATAGTGTATTGAAATTTGATGTCTTGTATCCCTATGGGAATGTTGGAGTAGATAAGGAAGAAGTGCTTTCACTTCCCGTGGACTAGTAGAAAGGAAACATATGGAGTAGCCCTTGCGAAATGGGAAAAATGTAGGGTTGGGGTCAGATCCATGGATGGGTTATGGAGGACACTTTTAGCTACCTCATACCATCTTAAGCAATCTCAACAATCAAGGCATATAAGTGTTGGCAAATGTGGTTGATCCAGATACCACACGTATTTGGTAGCAAGGTTGGAGGTCACTAGGATCCCTTGGATTGGAAGGAACAAATCAGACACATGGAAGGGTTACATCATGAATGTAGGTCAAAGACACATAACATTGTTGGAGGATGATGCTTCAGTTTTCTCCAAAATTTCATCTATGTATTGTTTCACAACTAGTCTTGGCTACAAGACTATGCTCAAATATAAGGCATTAGAAACAATCTAGAGGTGGGGAAAAATATGGAAAATAAAATCCCCACTAAAGTCTCTAATTTCATGTGGCTATCATTGGAAAACAAATCTATAAATTCATATGTCCTCCAAAGGAGAGAAAAACAAGGTTCAAAGAGGTGTATCTTGTGTAAAAATTATCGGGAAACAATATACCATCTATTAGTACAATATCCTTTTGCTAAGGAAGTATGGATAAACATTATGCCTATAACAATAAGTCAAGGTCTATGATAAGAGAACATGGTTTCTGAATGCTCAAAGAAATGGTGTGAGAATATATCACTCAAAGACTTCGGATTTATATCCCTAATTGTTTCTATTTCTTATGGCTTGTTAAAAACTCTAGCATCTTTAAAAGGAAGGAGATCCCTCCTAAACATGTCCAACATCAAATTACTTTTATGTTTGAGGAAATTGAGTGCTCCCTCAAATAGAAAGTTCCAAGCCAAATAGGGAACTTGGAGATATATAAATCATACCCATGTGCTTTCTCTGTTGGGGTTTGCTAGGGGACCCTTGGACTGTGTAGGGTTGGAAGTGTTATTTATTATTTTGAAGGGCACATTGTGTTTCTCCTTAAAGCTGTGGTAGGGGTAAGTACAAATAATATGGTTGAGTGGAAGGCCTTATCTTTACTTTGAAGTTGGCATAAAAAAAATATAAAAAAAATTCAAATTCTAGATGACTCAAAAGTAACCAATAATTAGGTAAATGGCTTAATGGACATGCATGATTTAGTTTTAAAATCATTATTTAACCATATAAAAATAATGGAATCAACTTTTAAATCCATAATTTTTTTAAATTTATCCAAAGAACTAAACTAGAAAGATGATGCTTTATCTAAACAAGCTCTTGGAGTGGAGGAAGGATCATGGGAAATAGTGGAAGAGGATGATGATGCTTTGTCTAAACAAGCTCTTGGAGTAGAGGAAGGATCTTGGAAAATATTGAAAGAGTGGAAAAGGAGGAAGATGATGCTTTTTCTAAACAAACTTTTCGAGTAGAGGAAGATATTGGAAATATTGGAAGAGAAGGTTGACATTCTCAAATAGTTTTTCAAAAAATTTTTTTTACCCTTTAAACTTAGTGTGAGTTTTTTTTTATGGAATGGGCACAATGTTTTGTTTAGGATTTGATTTTGAAGAAAAATGTAGAGCCCACATCATGATAATGTTTTTTTTGAATGTTTGGAATTTCTTTTAATGATGTGATGTAATTTGGTCCAATTTAGGAGTACATGGAATGTTTTCTAAATCTGTTTTGGAATGTAACTTTTTCAATTATATATATATATTTTATATCTACGTTATTTTTTAGAGTAAGGTTTTGCTTTCCTATCTAAGAGAATAGGAAAAATAAAAATAGTACACTTCTTATCTATGCTACTTAAATTTTTAAATTTGTCATGGCCCCTTTCAATTTGTTACTCTTTCAGGCCAAAACTATTCCGAAAAGACATTACAGTCTTATTCGTTTTGGTGTTTCCACGCCATTCAAAGATTATCTTCAATGGACGCGGGTGTCGGTGAGCACGTGGGTAGTGGGATTTAACAACCACAACCACAACCACAGAACAAGTAACCCAACCTCAAAAATAACATCTCAAAGCCTCTGTTAATCAAAGCTTTTCAAATTTTAGGATCATCAACTTCGCTATAAAGGGTATGCAGCACCATATGGGTATGGACTGAGCAGTGGGATAACTGTTTATGTTTAGGGTAGGGCCAGAGTATATGGATGTAGGGGGAGGAATGGAGGTTTATGGGTTGACCAGAGAAACACGGTCTAACACGGTCTCTGTTTAGGGTTGGTTTTGAAGAATTTCTAATGGAGCAGCAAAGAGCATGGGAGATCTTGTATTTCTGAAAGGGTGTATTGAAGGATTGAGAGGGAGGTCAATGCAATGATTACATACGCTATTCATCAAGCTGTTCGCTGGATGGGATGGTTATTTTTGAAGCTGATTTGCTCGAAGGGATGGCTATTTCTGCAGAGTTTGAGGTAAGAGAAACAGTAACAGTTTCCGATATATGCGCACACAGCGTAGGAGTGCTTATTGCATGTTTGTTAAGAGGAATGATTGATCTGGAGATGGGTGTTAACGGTGTTATGGCCACCCTAAGAGGCTACAAACTGAACGAGATAAATGGGTTTGGCCTGACTAGAAATATCCATATAAGATTTGTTTTTGTTGGACATTTCATAGGTATACCCATAATGAAGGATGTAAATGGGGTTGGATTGACCATAAATACCCTTGGAAGATTTGTTTTCGCTGGATATTTCATAGATGCGCCCAACTTTTTTGTGGTGCAATTCATGGAATATATCATCGATCGAGTCTCCATCTCCTGCAATGCCTTCACTTAAAATACACTCCTGTCACCACTGCCATCTCTAATGCAGTCATTGCTGATATCTGTCAAAGCACAGTGTCATGCGGATGCATTGTATTCTGGACAGTGGAAGAGATCACAATCATGATTGTGGATCAGATGTTTGGAACAAGAAAAATAAAATCTTGGAAAGTGGAAGAGATCGATTCCTGGAACCAACATTGTATTTTGGATAGTGAAAGAGATCATCACAATGTATTTTGGATAATGGAAAATATGACAATCATGATTGTTGAACCCATGTTTGAAACAAGAAAAATAAAATTTAGGACAGTGGAAGAGATCGATTCCTGGAACACAAACAACTTCAACTATCTCATTCTGATCCATCAGTAAATGAAAGAAGAGGAAAAAATAAAAAAGAAGTTGGATCTAGTGACCTAGCCCTGACCATGGAACACATTGGATCTAATGACCTCGCCCTCGAAGAAGAAAGAGAAAGAGAAAGGGTACATCACTGGGCAGTGTTCAAAGTCTGTGCCTCTACAGATCCGAAGCTGCATGACAGGCGGCAGAAGAAGTAAGAGTTCACAGTGTATCACTGTAGCAATCTAGAACTGCCAGACCGAGGGAAACATAATGGAGGATTCACAACGTGGGAATGTAGAAACTTCAGACTAAAGGGTCTAAATGACAAGCGGTAAACAGTCTGCTTTGTACTGTAAAATCTTTCAATGTTATGAAGAAATTCTGGAATTTTTTTTGGGTTTTATTTATTTGGAAAAGGGTTTTTCTCCAGTTAAAAAAAAAATTGTGTCTTTGCATACTAAGTCGATAAGACGTGTTAGCTTTGGATTTGGACTGTTTTTGCTCCGTTACGTTTTTACTGTCCCTAGTTTTGTTTCTGCACAGAACTTGACTGTACTTAGTTGTGTTTTTGCACAGAACTTAGCAGCCTGTAGTGTGCAGTTTCTTGTGTTGTAGCTTTGTTGTTCTGGCTTGTTGGCTGTAGCCCCCTGCACATTGTTCGTTTTTCTATTGCAGGGTTTTCTGGCACAGATTCTGCTACTTCTATTGTTGTAATGTTCTTAACCCAACCACATGCACAATTCTTCCATCACGCATGGTAATTCGTTTATGACATATATCTCCAGTGTCCATAAGCTGTAGTCCATACTCGTAGTGCTACAATGCCTTCCTTCGAAATCTGCAACTGTCACTATAGAAGTATCTGAATATATGCAACACAATTCTCCTAGAAGCGATCACAGTTGCAGCGCTGCTTTCTCTTCAGATCCTGGAACACTGAAATAACTACCTAATTCCCTCTACTCGCTGCCATCTCTGCCCTTCCTGACAAATGGTTGCCATGGGTGCAACTGTGGTCTGTGCAGTTGCACATCGAGATTGATGAATATGCAAGACAGATTAACAGATGGTGACTCCTAGATTGAATTCCCTGCTGCAGTCAGTGAACCATGTTGTGAGGTCCATCCAAGAAAAGCCTAATTGCTTCTGCATTCCATTGCTTCCTGCACCCCATGATGACTAACTGGACAAAGCTACTAATCAGGTTTTTCAGGAGTAAAGATGAGAAAACCAGAGAACTGAGATTCATGGCTCCGGTATCTCTGGAAAACTTGATGGATGAGAGCAGAGGAGCCACAATGGAAAGAGTAGAATTTAACATTGCTTATATAACAGTCCCAATGCTTATACAACTATTATTCCATCTTGTATGACCTGGTTGGTTCAGAATGGATGGTTTCTTTAGCTCAAGAAGGGCTAACAATAGTGTTCTTTGGTCAATGAAGGTTCCAATAACACTCATGTTTGCCAAATACTCTGAGGTCTTCTTCTGGGCCTCAAAACCTTATCATCGATACAAACGGTTTTCAACTTAATCTTCTCTGTTTGGTGGGTTGTCGCAATTATTAGGAGCAACTGTTGGCAGATGCTCTCATATGTACATGCCACCCTCTAAATCTATAGTTGCTGCCATAATGGCATCCACTGGTATTGGTTTGGGCCTACATTTTTAGAAATGTGGCGTTTGAAAGCTGTTTCTAGGCGAAGCCTGTTAGAAACAGAAAATGCATCAGAAAGGCCATTTCTGTCGTGTGTTTCTTATTTCTGTTGCTGGAGAAACCCATTCTATTTTCATCGAACCCCTAGGAGAAATGGTGTACATAACACAAGAAACATTGACCATCTCTCCAGAAACAGTTCACAGTTACTGCATACAATTTTCCAAAGAAGTTAAGAAATGCGCAAAAAAACCCAATAGACAACCATAGACCTAGATGATACAAACTATTTATATACCTACTAAGCGATCATTTGCTCTCATACAGTGTGTCTGAAGCCTGCTACTGATCTTTGAGCTCTGTGAGGAGTGTGCGTGACAAGGGCTGCTACCAAACAGTCAAGTCTGAGAGTGACAAAGGCTGCTATTGGATAGTCAAGTCTGAGAGTGACAAGTTTGCCATTGAAGTCTGATCTTCTGCTACATGCCTCAGTTTTGAGGCTAGTTTTATTTTTTTGTTTTTTTAGATTTTCATTTATCAATGTATATTATTGCGATTGGGGTATGATCTATCAGTGCTATACAGAATCAGTAGGAGACTTTGCTTTTTCATTACTGGGCATTGGGTTTCCACCAGAATGGGGAAATTTTATGAACTGGATCATCTAATTTTGTTTATAGGGAATTTCGATTTCCTTGTTTTAGATAGTAGTTTTCTTCCAGTGGGCTATTGGATTTCAATTAAGATTTGGAGGATTTTTCATAGATTGTAGGTGTTTTGAAGTTTTGATTACCTTGCACCAGTTATCACTGATTGAGTTTTTCCTTTATGGGGAACTTGGATTTAGTTTCAGTGGTTGGAGATTTTGGGGGTTAAACATCAATAGAGAACTGGGTATATGAATGAAAGTTGAATATGAATACTTATAATTCTGGTTGTCAAATTTGAGGGATTGAACAGGGTTGTTGAGGTCCTACAACTATAGGCCTGTGAAATTCAATGCATTGCATTCAGTCTTCACCACTCTAAACAAATGTAATCATCTATTAATTGGTGCTCTTCAAAAATAAATCTTGCCCTCCAACAATGTCATTTTGCGTAATGAAATGTTTGACATCCTACAAATTACAATACTATTTTGCATACTTGCCGTGAAAATAGATGACTCAACACTAGCCTGAAATGTGATGGCAGAGTTTTTGTTATCAATAACAAAATTATTATGAGCATTGATGACTTTGCCATGAGTTCAATATATTCCACTTTGATAGATCCCAATCTTGTTTCTACAGTCTGGTAGTAGTTTTCTTCCCTGCAAGAAACTATCTTTCAACTTGGTTTGTGTTTTGATGTTGGACATACTTCGCTGGACAAGAATTGGCGACAACAAATATGTGAACCCTATTGACATGAATGATTTATTTCTTATGAAGGCAGATGATATGACTGAACTCATGTAGGAGAATGCCTTAATGATAGAAAATGATTGGGGTTCAGATTCAGGAGAAGGGCCAACTACGGTAAAACTATAATAGCAGTGCTAAAAGTTCCTCAAGGCATGGAAACCGCTCTAAGTGTTTAGAATGCTTCTCCTTATTGTCCATATTTTCTCCATCATTTTGCACTCATCAACCAAAGCTTTTTTTCTCCATATTCTAAGTTAATGTAAAGAAGGAATCCATTTAGAGAGCAAATTCCATATGCTATATGCATCCTTTTATCTTATACGTAGTAACATCAAATACCACTCCAGGATTCTATAAATTATTCCAACCTGCATCTATGTTGATATGTGGATCGAGTGCAATATGTACTATAGCACTGATAATTATTGGCTTTTTATTTGCTACTGTGGTATTGATGGCTGCATTGTGCAAACTATTTGGTCTAAATCAATTCATTGAATATATTCGTATTTCCTTTCATGCATTTTTAGCTCTTTTGAAGTTCATTTACCTTTATAGTGAGAAACTGCCACACCCTTTTTATTGCATTTTCTTAAATGTTTCACATATCTTAGCCTCTCTGGAAGACCATTTGCAAAATGAGACACTCTGTTGACCAGAGGTGGTGGTGGGAATTTAATAGTCTTTCCTTCAGGGAAGGGGGGATTTCAGATGATGAGGTGAATTGTCCAGTAATTGCATCCCTCCTAAAACTCCAGGGAAGCACCCTTCATTATTTGATAGCGATGAGTAGTAGGATTTTGTTGAGATCTCTATCGGTTACTAAATGATTCTTTGTTAGTTCTGCATTATTTTTAGATGCTAGGATGATTTCATTCTAATTCTATACATGAAAATGAAGCAATGAAGCAAAGCTTTTGGCTTCTTGTATTACAAAGAGCAAAATGGAAATGTATGTCCATAATTCGTATGGGTCATATTTGTCCTTTGTTTTTCATCTCTCCATGTCTTCAAGATCAACATGGCCGTTGAATTCTGCTGATTTTGTTTTGATTTGTTTGTATCTTTGTATGCTTTCAAATCTTAATTTCTTCAACTTTCTCCGTGGTTCCAACTTCCATGTAAGAAATGAATTGAAATTAAATCTCAATGCTTGTCTTTATTGAAATTAAAGACAATGCTCATTGGATGAAAGTGAACAGAGTTCTCTTAAGACTGACCAAGCATTCATTTGTTATGTTTCTGCAGTTTGGCTTGTTTCAAGCATTCATTTGTTATGTTTCTGCAGTTTGGCTTGCATCTTCCTTTCATTTTCTTTGTTGTGCTCCCCCAAAGGATGCAGATATTGAGGCATGTAGGTCCACTATAAAGGCCACATTCATTTCTGAGGATTTCGGCTATTTTTCCTGTTTGCCAGTGTTTGCATGGGTTGAATTTTGTGGCTTTACCGAAACTATATTTATAATTTAATAGAGGCATAATGTAACAATGTGATATGGATACCCATTTTTATTTTTCTGACAAATGACCACAGAGAATCCATTCAAAGAGTGGAAATATAATTTAGAAGGAATATAAGTGTATACTTGATGTACTCGTAACTCCGGTAGTCCTAATAATTATTTAGAAAATTTTGACAAGGAATGGGCAAATCCAATTTGTAAAGAGTATAGCTAAATTCATCGAAGTTTCTTCGTGCCTTTTTTTTTTGGTCTTTTCTCTTCCAATTGTTCACAATTGGATTGATCATTGAACATAGGACCTGCATTAAAACCATTTTTTTTTATTACAGAAATGATGATGCGTCAAGAATGCACATGTTCAGCATTTGCGAGCTTCTCAGCGAGCCATGTCAAGAAAGCCAATCAAACCATTTTGTGCTGTGTTGAGAAACATACTTCTATTTATATATAGAAAGAGAGTCGCAATTTAATGGTTAGCGAGGACTGGAAAAACAATGAAGTGATTTTAGTGGCAGCAGTTTCATATTCAACTGATCATAATTGTCCCCATTTTATGACTTCTTTAACACCATCACACAGATTCCACAAAGGCAGATGCAATGCATTTTTCCAGATGTTGTAATCCGTATGAACTTTATGCCCTTTCAAATGACTGGTCACTGTATGAAAACGACTTACCTCCCTTGTTACCTTTAGTTCTGAATCCTGATGCATATGTTTTTCTTCATCTTTTGCACATAAACTGCTGAAACATAAAATATATAGGGCGGCAGCTCTGCTTATTGAGATTCAACATTACCCATTAAATTTCGTTTTTCATTTTTGCTTCTAATGAACTTGCATTTTTCACAATCAAATCAGAACCGGACACTATACAACATTGACTATACAACATAACCGGACACTATACAACATTGGATGATTACACCTTTCTCAACGAGAATATGCTTCTAAGATGGACTTTCATGTACTGTTATTTTTAATTTTTTTAAATTCATGTTTCAATTTCACATATATTATATATGGTTTAAATGTGTTGAACAATGAATGTTAATAGATCACATACTTGTTTTGTTTTTTACAGCTTTAGATTTTTTTTAAAATTATGGGAATTGGTAATTTAATTTATTAGGGTGACCTGAGCTTAGCCTGTAATCAAATTAATTGGCTGCCATTATAATCAAAGAGTATATTCAATAGTCCACAAGCTAGATATATCAATAACTTGTGATTTAGCAAGGGCCGATGTGTTTTGAGATATATCTAAATGAACCTCTATCCTTGGGAATATCTACCCTTCTAGCCTTATCCAATGGACTAAAATTTCATGGAAATTTGAACCCAAATAGAAAGAGTACAAGATCTACCTTCTAACCATCTCATAAAACCACTTCAACCCTTAAGTTTTAGATTAAACAACCAAAGTCCAAATCAATCAACATAAAATCCCCACCCCAAAACAAAACAAAATAATCTTGAATAAAAAAATATATAGAAGCCAAAAGGGCTTTTGAATGTATGTAGGTTGTGGGACCTTCTCAAATCCACCCATTCATACAATGGATTGGGTGGAATCACCGGGTCAAGGTGTTGGTTTGCTCCACCGTAACACCGTAAGATGCAAGTAAATTTAGTTGGTGTTGAGAAGGAGCAAGTAAAACTGTTCAATGAAATCCCTGCCTTATAAGGCATCATTAATAATACATTATGATAAAGTTGAAAACAACTATTTCTCCACCACTCATGCATATCAATTCTCAATCGAATAGTGCTGCAATTAGATCATCTTTGAGACGCAAAATGGCATACAGACATGAATGCATCAATTGTAGGGTTTTTCTTTGTCAATGGCATTGCATTTAATGTGTGCAGGTGTAGGGTTTTCAATGCCATTGCATTTAATGTGTGCAGGTGCAGGGTTTTTCTTTGTCAATGCTATTGCATTTAATGTGTGTAGGTGAGGGAGATAGTAAAAAATTTGGTAAATCACGTTTCTAAGGGATATATACTCCTTAGTTATAAGAAGATGAGGACAATAGTTTTGTATTAAGCACAACTTCATAGTATAGAAAACTGAAGAGATTTTGGGATGTCTTTTATGTCATAGGATTGGTCAGATATTTGTCATAAACCACTTAATATATTGGTTTCTAGTACATGAGGGGTGATGTTTTTAAAATGCTATGACATTAAGAGAAAAAGATTAAGTATACTATGTATTTGATCCCTTCTTCAAATACACTATTTAAGAGATTATAAAAGAAAATGTAATAAAAATTATGATAGATAAGGCAATAAATAAATAATTAGTTTAATTGGCTAAAATCAGTTCATATTTGAATATTTTGGGTTATTTGTTTCATTTCTCAATGAATTTGGAATGTATGTTTGAATATTTTATTTTAAATTAAAATTTAATTGGCTACATTTCATATGAATATTTTATTTTAAAATAAAAATGCTTAATGAGTATTTCATTATTAAAGTTTATTTTATAAATATATAAGTTTTAATAATCTTATTTTTGATTTGTATGTAAAGGACTAAGGAATAGTTCATCAATGTGTAAGTGAAATTGGAGTGAATATATATTCATTCATTTAATCACTTTATCTTAATCTTAGAAAATGTTATTAAGGTTGTGTATAGTAATTCAAATTTTTTGTTTCTATAACACAAATATGTTAACTATTTTGTTGGGTTCATTAGGATGTGGGATTATGGTACTGCTGATAAAGATAATGATAATGATGATGAGCTTCCTTTGAAGGTGTTGCGAGGAGATGTAGAACAAATGTTAGAAAGCACAAGTCATTCTAGGTCAACTATTGAATTGAGTTTAGGGAGTGACTTTGCTACCGAACTTAGGAGATGGACTTGAAGATTTAGTCGTTAAATTTGTGATTTGACTTAGTATTTTTGATATTTTCTTTTTATAACATAAACTTTTAGAATAAAGTTGCCAACTTAACAAGAACTCTCTAGAGTTCTCATTTTTTTAGAGGTTGAATTTTTGCCCCCGAATAAAAAAGTGGCGCTATTGGTAGCACCCTTTTTGTGGGGGTGGTTAAAATTCCGATTCGTTTGACCCTTAAATCGCAACCTTGAGAATCGATACCATTGACTTTAAAATTGACCCTTAAATCGAAGAGTGATGTTACTTAGTAACATCGATTTTTTTTTAGTTAAAACTACTACCTAATTGAAATCGTGACCTAAATGACTTCTACCATCACAAATAAAAGCCTACAACTTCTACCATCACAAACAAAAACCTAACTCTTAAATCATTACTTCGAAAATCATTTAATAAATTTATTTTATTTTATTTATAAAAGATAAATAAATATAAAAAAATGAAAAAAAAGTTAAAAAAACATTTAACATAAATTTCTTTTTTAAGAATAAACAAAAATTTAATAAAAACAAAATTTTAAACAATCTTGTAAAAGAGAAATTGAAAAACAAATCACCAAAGAAACCCAAAATAAAAATAAAAATAAAATAAAATTAAAAAACTACACTAAAAATATTAAAAAAATAACAAAAATAATTATTAAATAAATAAAAATTTAAATCAAAACATATAACAAATTAAAAAATATTTAAATAATTAAAACAAACTAAAAAAATAAAATAAAATTAAAAAACTACACTAAAAATATTAAAAAAATAACAAAAATAATTATTAAATAAATAAAAATTTAAATCAAACCATATAACAAATTAAAAAATATTTAAATAATTAAAACAAACTAAAAAGTAACCATAAAATATAAAAAAAATTATTATAAAAAAAAGAGATAAATAATATATTAATTTAAAAAAAAACAAAAAAATATTAGATTTGGAGGTGTTATCGCACAGTTTGTAGTTTAGGATAAAAGCTAGAGATGAAGAGACAAACTGATGTAACTGGAACCTATCCCACCCAATGTCACCTCAATGGGATGGTTCTTTCTGTTTAGGGAGGTAAGGCCCAAGGGAGACGTCCCCAGTGACTTGGGGTTTTGAGAAGGCCAAAGGATTAAGAGCTAAAAGATAATTTCCCCCTCACAAGTCATCACCTGATCAGAAAGTCCGGCTTATAGCCAATCCGGAAGTACCAAGAAGTATCACCTGCCCGAGAACAAAGCAACAATGAAACTACATGTGCAAGTTTGCTTGCTGGTTAGTACTTCATATAATAAATGACTTCCTGATAATAAGAAATAGGTAAACAATATTATTGATGAAGCAAATCGAAGTTGTACAATAGCAATGATTACAATATCACTTCACACTAAATGCTAATGGCATTCAATGTAACAATATCAACACTTTAGTAATAACGCCTTAGCCAACCATTCAATTGTTTTAAATATGAAATAAATTTTGCATATAAGATGTGTATAGCATTAAAGAAGACGACACCATATAGGTTAGAAGGTTAGTTTTAGGCCAGGTTCAATAAAGTTAGGGTTTGTTCAAAGTATTAGAGAGTTGTTGTTTTTGATCATAATACTCATAGGCTAGGTCTTAGATTAGTGCGTTTCCTAGGGTTAATGGAGACAAAGGAAGGACGCAAGAGCTGAAGGATCAAATAATGTAATAAGGCTAAGGAATAGAGGATTTAGCCTTGAGGTGTTGCTAGAGCAAGGCCTCAAGGACACAAACTCTAGGGGAGAGAGGCTCACCTTGGTGTAGATGAACTAGGTCTCGATGCTCTCTCCTCCTTCCTTAACTCACTGGCAATTACGGCTAGTTGAAGATGAAGCATAAAACCAAGACAAGAGGGTTTGATGAAGCTGAGTGTTGCTACAACAAGGCTCTATCAACAAACCCTAGAAAAATCGGCCCCAAGTGTAGAGAACCTAGGCTTAAGGGGTCTCCTTCTTCTCAGTTTAAGGATAGTACGACTAGCATATGAAGAGGGGAAAAATGAGTGTAGCTAAGGCTAGGCTCAATCCTCTTCAGCATGAAAGAGTAGAGTGTTGTTATGGCAAGGCTCTATCTCATTTCAACAAAAATGGCTAGAAATCTTGACGGGGACATGAGACAAGGACCTACAATGTGTGCTTGTCCCCTAGGGTTTATTCAACAAATTATAACCATAAATGCAAGAGAAATAAAACTACAACCATTCATTCAAAAAGTTTTGCAAAAATTTACTTACATTTGACCAAGAAATTAAGTAGCAAACCCTAGTTGTAACACCTTCCACCAAGATAAATGCCCAAAATGTCAAGAAAAATCTTCCTTCAACAAGTGCGCCTCACTATTTCAGC
>ML781074.1:830113-842829 GCA_009831015.1 Picea engelmannii
GGGCAGTGCCAACATCTAGAACGCCATATAGGATGAGTACTCCAAAGATGGTTGAGCTCAAGCTACAGCTAAAGGAGATGATGGAAAAATGCTACATCCGACCGACCAGTGTATCTCCATGGGGAGCGCTCGTCTTGTTTGTGAAAAATAAAAATGGCACACTTCGACTGTGCATAGATTAGATACAACTCAATAAGACAACCATAATGAACAAGTACCCCTTACCAATATTTGATGACTTGTTCGACCAATTGGGAGCTGCTTTCATCTTTTCGAAGATCGAATTAGATACCATCAAGTCAAGATTAAGGATGAAGACATTCACAAAACAACCTTCAGGACGAGGTATGGTCACTATGAGTTTGTGGTGGTTCCATTTGGGTTAACCAATGCCCCCACCACTTTTACGTGCTTGATGAATAATGTACTTAGCAAATTTTTGGACAAATTTGTATTGGTTTTCATTGATGATATCCTAATCTACTCCAAGAATAGAGAAGAGCACGAAGAACATCTTAGACTCATACTTCAAGTACTAAGAGAGAAACAACTCTACGCTAAGTTTAGCAAGTGCAACTTCTTTCAGAAGCAAGTCCATTACTTAGGCCATGTCATTTCTAAGGAAGGGGTGTCAGTGGACCCCAACAAGATCAGATCTATTATGGAATGGCTTACCCCAAAGGATGTATCCGATATCATATCCTTCATGGGCTTAGCAGGATACTATAGAAGTTTCATAGAAGGGTTTTCCAAGATTGGTTGTCCAATCACTGCCCTTCAGAAAAAAGGGGGTTAAATTCATTTGGACATCAAAATGTGAAGAAAGATTTTAGGAACTGAAATACCTCATGACCCATGCACCCGTGCTGAAGATTGTAGACCCAGATAATGATTTCCTTGTGTGTACAAATGCCTGCAAGGAAGGACTCGGAGGAGTCCTTATGCAAGAGGGACGTGTAATTTTCTACACATCTAGGAAATTAAATGAACATGAGATCAATTATGTGACCCATGACCTAGAGTTGGTTTCCATAGTACATGTTTTAAAAATGTGGAGGCACTACCTCCTGGGTAAGAGATTTGAGCTTATGACAGACCATTGTGGGTTGAGGCACATGCTTGATCAACCAAAACTCAATGCCAGGCAAGCTAGGTGGATGGCTCTCCTTAGTGAGTTTGATTTCAAAATCAAGCACATCAAAGGAAAGGAAAATAGGGTGGCCGATGACCTTAGCAGAAGTATAAAATAGATTCATCTGGCAGCGGTCAACACCTGTGAAACGGATGTCAGGAAAAGGGTCAGAAATGCACAAGAGACATATGCATTCTTCAAGACCGTGACCTCATACCTAATACAAGAGCCTACTAGGATAAAGTATGAAGGCTAACAGATGCTCGAGGAAGGCCTATTGACTTACATAAACATATTGTATATTCCAAACTGTGACAAATTGAAGAGGTTAGAAATGGATGAACTACATAAGAGACCATATACTGATCACCCAGGATATCAGAAAATTATCACGACCACTAGGAAACAATTCTATTGGTCTAGATTGAAGAAAGACATAGCTGAATATCTAGCTAAGTGCCTAGAATTCCAACAAGTTAAGGCAAAAAACTGACATCTAGCAAAATTGTTACAACCCCTACCAATCCCAGAATGGAAATGGGAAACCATCTCCATGGATTTCATCACCGAATTACCAAAGTTGACCAAGCAAAATGATGCCATCATGGTCGTGGTGGAAAAACTGAGTAAGTCTGCTCATTTCATCCCTATCAAGTCAACTTGCAAGGCAATAGATATTGCCAACATCTTCATGAAGGAGATATTCAGACTGCATGGCATGCCCAAGGAAATTGTATCTGGAAGAGACACAAAATTTACTTCAAGCTTTTGGAAATCCCTAATGGTTGGTTTTGAGACTAAATTTTTGTTCAACACAGCTAATCACCCTCAAAACGATGGATAAACAGAAAGAGTGAACCAAATAGTAGAAGACATGCTAAGGATGCATGTAATACATCAACCTAAGAAGTGGGAAGACTACCTACCATTGGTAGAGTTTGCCTACAACAACGGTTATCAGGAATCCTTGAATATGAGCCCTTTTGAAGCCCTCTATGGTAGATAGTGCAAGATCCCAATTACTTGGAGTAATCTAGTGGACCCGACATGTTGAAAGAAATGGAACAATAAGTGATTCAGATAAAGAAAAATCTGAAGATTGATCAGGATAGACAAAAAAGTTATGTCGACAGAAAAATAACTCCCAGAGAGTTCAAGGCAAGAGACCATGTCTATCTCAGATTTAGACCCAGGAAGAGTTCCTTGAGAATGGGATCCTGTGCCAAGTTGGCACCTTGATATTTTGGACCCTTTGAAGTCTTAGATAGAGTGGGACCTGTATCCTATAGGCTAGCACTTCCTCCCACAATAAAGGAACATAATGTTTTCCATGTTTCCTTATTGAAGAAATATGTACATGATGCTAATCATATAATTGACTGGTCTGTGATCCAGGTGGATCTGGAGGGAGAATTTCTGCCAGAACCCCAATGCATATTAGACAGGAAGGAAACCTCACTCAAGAACCGAACCATTGCACAGGTCAAGGTGCAGTGGAAACACTTTGGCCCAGATGAGGCTACGTGGGAAATGGAGGATGCCATGAGACATGCATATCCGATTTTGTTTACTTCTATACATACATATCATGTTGACAGACAGAACATCGAGGATGGTGTTCCTTTAAGGGGGAGGGAATTGTAACACCCTGTTTCCCCTACTTTGTAAATATAACTCCATTGGCCAAGGAACTATGGCAAGCTTAAAAATGTGAATGTTTGATTTGATGGACCTTTGTATAAAAGGTCGATGAATGTAAATTATGTTATTTTAATAGAAAATGGTTACATGTTGCATGACTGCTGAAATGGGGATGTGCTAAGAAAGACCATGAATTCTATGAAAAGGTGGTGGAGGGGACTAGGAATGGTTGCGTTAACCTCCACCGAACCAGTACCTTGCTGGAATTAATTGCTTAGATCAGAACAACCCTCTAACCTAAGAATTAATTACAGTCAGGATGGTAGGTGGGAAGACCTCCTCAAGAGTTAATGAGGGGATGGGGCAGACCGCCCATCCATAAAGCTTCTAGACCTAACCACAGACTGGGAATTCGATCCACACACAATCTTGCTGAGGAAGGCAAGAAAAGAAGCGTGGTGGGTAGAGGGGAGACCTGCGAAGAGTGAAAAGACGAGAGAAGAAGTTCTCGGGTCTGAGGAAGGACTAAATTGGAGTGAGTTCTGATCACAGAAAATAGAGACTGAGCTGAGAGAAGGAGAGTAACTTTCGTCCCTATCTACTTTTGTATTGGGAGAAGGAGAGTAACCTTCATCCCTAACTTCTGTTGAGCTGGAAGGAAGAGATTGAATCTCAAATCATCGTGGTCTAAGCTCAGTGGTGGCCAGTGATAAAGGCATTGGGAGTGACTGAGCCTATGGTTGGGAGGAAACGAGCACCCCTTTCAGCAGTCGCATCACGCCTTATGGTTCTGATAAGTGTTTTCTTTCCTTGTGATTTGAATTGGAAATAATGGATGCATGTGAGTATTTACATGTCTATAAATGGCTTATGTATTCAATTATTAAGTTATGAGTATGCGTTCGCTCATTTGAGAACCTATACTTCTGCTTGATTTTCCATATGCCACAGTCTAATCACTCGGAGGTGATTTCCCCAGGGAGTTACATCACTGTTCCAGAGTCAGAGCAAGCCTCTTGGCATAGCTACCATTTTTGCGACCTCACGAGTTTACCTTGCCCTGATTCAGAGCTTAAAGCTCTATGAGTTGGGAAGGATCTCCCTTCAGACTAGTAGTCTAGGATACTTTGAACTCGTGCCTAAGTCCCTAACCAAAAACCCAACTAAGAGCAGGGATTATAGCCCAAGATCTATCTGAAGGTCCACGTGACCTAGGTCTAGGAGTCCTGCACAAAAATGAGTTAGCTCATGAAGGTTTTAGAACCTTTGGAGATCGAATCTCTGAGATTTCAAATTGCACGATAGTCAAGCTACCCAAACCACTGATGACTTAATAATCTGATAGCCGAGATGGAGGCGAGTCATTTAACAGGAGGAGAGGCCATCCCGGTCGTCAGATCGATTCAAACACCCACTAGGGTGAACGAATCAAACACCAACCGCTCGATTAACTCGATGGTTGGGAATCATTGCAGAGTGCGAAGGTGAAAATTAGCGGACATTCTAGTTCACGGCCCGCAATCAACCCACGTCGTTGATCTCGTCGGGAATGGAAGATCAATGACTAGGATTAGACTAGAGTCGAGCAAGCACTTCCCAGATTGCGGAGGTGGGACCCCGCAACCATTGTGAACCGTCGATATATGGATGGAGATCGAGGGTGGGGATTCATTGCAGAGCGCAAAGGTGAAAGTAGCGGACACGCTATTTCATGGACCACAATTTACCAACGCCGTTGATCTCGTTAGGCTGGAAGATCAATGAATTCAGTTGGACCAAGTTGGGCGAGTACTTTCCAGATTGCGGAGGTTGATCTCTCTGATAAATAGCACACACGTTGGGGCCCTGTAATTACTGTGAACCATCGATCGACGAACACCTCGGTATTGGTCGGATCATGACCATCAGAACTTGAACAGTTGCGAGATGGATGGTTGTGAGCCCCTCTGGAAATCTGCGAAGCAACGAAGTCCTTCGGTACCATTTGTTTGAGAGAATTGAAAAGCTCAGAAGAGATAACATTCTCAAGAATGAAGGTGAGACCCAAGATAGCCAGGCTCACAGGAGGAATAAAGGCTGAGGCCTTCGAACATTTGCAAAATTCGTCCAAGTTGGAAGAAGTCAAAATATCAGGAGGAGGAGCGACAGAAGCCGTCAGATCAGTTGTGGGGAGAAGTCAGGACCATTAGAACAACGTCTAGGGAAGCATGGGAGAAGAACTAAGAAGGAACTGATCCTAACTGTCGGATCTAAGCGCAAAAGGGACAATAGTCATTCAATCTAAAGTAAAGTGCACGAGTTTTAACCTCTGGGTGCACAGGAGGATTGACTTGCCAAAGTCCTAAAGTCCCTTGTGGTCAAGGAGAGAGTGGAATTGCCGAAGACCCGAAGTAGGTCTTGGCCGTTGATCACCGGGATATACGTGTCAATAGATTGGAGTCTCCAGGTGAATGCACTCCGGAATAAACGAGTTCTTATAATCTTGAACTTTCGAAGTCCGAAGAGCTGAAGAGCCGAAGTAGATCCTGTTCGTTGACCGACAGGAGATACGTGTCAATAGATCAGAGACTTCGGGGAAAATCACTTTGGAGGTTTCCAAGTGTGGAGTGAGACAAACTCCCAAAGCCCTGAATAGCCGAAGTAATTTATAGTTGTTGATCTATGGAAGACACGTGTCAATAGATCATGTACTTCAGAAGCAAGGAGAAAGCAACACGGAGTAGAGAGAGATGCCTGAAGTGGATCCCCCAACCTCAAATGAGAGGGATGCGTGGTGCATGATCCTTAACTCTAGAAGAAAACACCCCAGGAGAAAAGGTGGTGTGAGCGTCCGGGACTCCCGAACGACGAAGTCCCGAAGTGGATCTCAGCCGTTGATTTATATGGACGCGTGGTGCCTGATATGGAATTTCGGGTACAGAGTACTTCAGAGGAAAAGAGTTGGAGTGCTCGAAACTCCCAAACGCTAAAGTCCTAAAGTGGATCTGAGCCATTGATTTAGATGGATGCATGGCACCTAATCTGGAATTCTGGGTATGGAGTACTTTGGAGGAAAAGAGTTGGAGTGCTCGAAACTCCCGAACACCGAAGTCCCGAAGAAGATCATAACCGTCGATCAAGAGGGACACATGGCACTCGATCTATAACTCCAGGTATGAAGTACTTCAGAGGAAAAAGGTGTAGGAATTCTTGAAACTCCCGAAGCACGGAGTTCCAAAGTAAATCAGATCCATCGATACTCTGAGGACGCGTGGCGTCATATGGTGCACTTCAGAGGATTAGTACTCTGGAGATTTTTTGAGGAGGTGTTTCGAATTATGCTAAAGCCCGGAGTCCTGAAGTCATTGAGGGTCGTTGATCTTGAGGGAGAGTAGGGACCGTTGATCCCTTCGCACCAACTCAGAACTTCGCCACTTTGGAGTTTGGAGGAATTGGTGCGTGATGAATAAAAAATTCCCAAAGCCCAAAGTTTCGAAACGTCGGAATAGGTGCATGTGGCCTTGGAATTCAGTCATAGTCGTGGTCATATGCGATGGTCGCCGAAGAAAAAAAAATGGGGCTAGGCCCCTGATTTCCAAATTAGAGACCATGGGTGGAGGTTTTGATTATTTAAGGAGAACAAAAAAAATAAAAATAAAAGTATGCTCCGTAGTGGTTGTGTTACAGTACGTACCAATCACTTTAAAAGTTTGTTTAAGGAACCCATTGAAGCCAATATGGGGCCAATATCTCAGAAATTGTGATGCTATTAGTGATCTTTCTTGGACCAGTGAATCATGGGCAAGACTAGGAGCTAGTCATTAAAATTTAATTTGTTTAAATTTCAAGGGTAATGGATTCATTCCAAAAAGGATGAGCCTTAGGCCAAATGGTTAGCCTATTGAATTATTTTTTGGATTCTTCATATTGGTGGGAGATGATTTTTTGAAAGTTGAAGAAGAATCAAGGGACATTAGGGGTAACGTAAACACCACCTTAGCATGATACCTAAAATGGATGATCTTGAGACTTATGACAATTTTAGGCTTATATCTCTTTATAATGTTGTTTATAACATCAAATTTGCTAAGATAATAGCTAGAAGGCTTAAACTTATGTTATCACCTACTATTTCATGGGAACAATTTGGCTTCTTAAACAATAGGGAGATCCATGAAGCAGTAGGTATTGCACAATAACGACTCCTTTTAATAAAGGTAAGGGTTATTGCTTTCATCATATAACTGAACCTCTCAAAGGCTTATGACAAAGTAAGTTGGTCATATATTAGATTGATGATGTTACATGTTGTATTACTTGTGCTATTTGTGAATTGGGTGAAGGGTTGTTATTCTCTTGTTTCATTTTCATCGCTCATTAATGGCTCTTCTACTTCTTTCTTACAATGCTCCAGAGGATTGAGGTAAGGATGTACCCTCTCTCCTCTTTTCTTCCTAGTAATAGCATAAGGTTTAAGCAAATTTCTGAACCATGATAGATCCAATTGGAGCTTCAAAGGAATAATGTTGGGTAGGAACATTATTTTAACTTATTTATTTCACTAATGATATTTTGTTGTTCAGAAATGGTGTGATTAGATATGCTCAAATTTTCCACAAGGTCCTTGCATTGTATCGTAACGCTGTGAGTATGGAGGTGAATGAAAATAAATATCCCATTTCTTTTCATAATTCCATTTAGGGGAAAGAGAATATCATTAATGGTTTAATGCCTTTTAATTAGTGGATTTCCATTAGGGACTCAAATATCTAGGTTTTCACTTGAAGGAAAATGAGTATGGGTTCTGTCATTGGTATGGTTCTATAATGAAATTTAAAGAAGAGTTTCCTTATGGTATACCAGATGGCTCTCCCTTGCGAGAAGGTTAATTTTAGTGAAATTAGTGTTGGAGGTCATATTGGTGTACTAACAATGCATTGCATACATTTCTAAAGGGATTCTCACTAAAGTTTCCTTCCCCTAGGACAGGAAAAAAGAAGAATACAAGCATGGATTCGGTGAGGTGTGATAGACCAACAATGCCAAAAAGGCTTAGGGGTTGGTGGCTCGAGAACATTTTTCACTTTGGTAAGATATTGGATGCTAAGAGACTTTGGAGATTATTAATTGGAGAGGGATTGTGGTAGAGGATGTTAATTCAAAAGTATGTGGAGCCTTTCACTTTGGAAGAATAGATGAGAACCCCTTTCAAGAAGGATCGTAATGCATCCTTGGTTTGGAATTTTAATCTTTAGTTCTTTCATTCTCGCTAGTAGGTAACTGACTCGCATGGAAAAATAGAAATGGGTTTAAAATTCACATTGGATTTTTCCATTGGATTAGATGTGGCGATGGATACAATACGTCCGATGCATTGATGATAATATTAGACAAAACAACATCCTCTCTCTCGTTGATGCACATGCCCCAAATGACACTACTTTTTGGAGAGAACACTAGAAGTCGGCAGAAGACCTTGGTTTGATGGGATATCAAGCTTTGTAGTGGTTTAGATATATACAAAGGACATCTACCAACTTTGTTAAAAATTGTGATGAAGAGGATCATTTGGTTTGGTCCAAAAATCGTGTAGGAGGTAGATATATAGATTGATTGGGTTACACAATGATGTTTATTGAAGGTCAAGGCATTGAAGAAAAGTGGTGGTAGTCCAAGAATTGGCGCATCAAATCTCCACTAAAAATGATACTTTTTATGTGGATGTATCTATGCAACAATGTTCTTACCGAGGAGACACTGTTGAAACATTCTTTTGTAGGGTTCAAGTATGTGCCATTGTGTATGTGTTCAACATAGACTATTTTCCATTTGTTAGTAGGTTGTCATCCTTCTAAAGTGGTATGGGTAGCAACAAACACCCTAGGAGGAGGGGAAGGGTCTTGGGAAGGTGACTCCATAGAGGGTGCACTTAAAGCATCACTAAGGGATAGTTTGGTTGCTGAGCACAAAGCCTTCTCATTTATAGTTTTTTGGGCCATATGGTTGTCAAAGAATGGTATGATCTTTGAGGATCTCAATTTAACTCCATTACAATTTTTATTCAAATTCAATATGCATATGAGGGTCTGAGAACTGAGGTGATAAAAAAGGCTTTGAGATAGGTTGGTATGTTTGAAATGGACAAAGAGAGGCCTTAGGTATTCTTTGAAGGACCTTCTTTTGGAAATCCAAGCTTGTGTGGCATTGGGGGAGTCCTTTTCTTGAAAATGCTAAATTACTTTTCCTTTTCTCGTAAACTTGGTTATGTAAGTAACAATATGGAAAAGAAGGCTAATTCTAATTATGGTAGGCTTAGCTGTGTTGGGTTCAGAAATTGACACCTTTTTGTCATCCTTTTATATTACTTCACTTGTTTCCCTATATCATCCATGCCTTTTTCAAAACCATTACTGTTCAATATCTTGTATTTTTGTATAGGTATACTAAGTTCATATGATGCCTCAATTCATTAAGTTTTTCTCACATTTGGAAGGATAATAACTGTTTTGGGTATTTACTAACAAAGTATTGAGAACTTGATACATGTGCTGTTACTATAGAATTGTTGTTACTCCATAAATGTTGTTACTCCATAATTGTTATTACTCCCAAAGTGTTGTTACTCCAGGAGTGATGTTACTCCCGAAGTGTTGTTACTCCCAGGAGACCGACGATGTTATATGGACACCATTTTTTTTGATGCTGATCAGGTTTCTAGTCCATGCGAGACCTTCATGGCAATGACTTGTCTTCTTGATGACATGGCTATTTTCAAAAGTCACTAGTATTGTATTTTTCAGCCTGAATTATAGGACAATTCATTGGGCAAGATATGTAACCAATTGTATTTTGTTACGACCGGTTATGAAAGATATTGAATATCTTCTATTTTATATTTTAATGAACAACTTAAGAATTGAGAGATTCTCAAGACTGTTCATAATTATCAATTTCTTAAGATTAGTTTAGAAGAGGGGAGTTTTAAAAGAAGATAATTTTCCGCTCCCAAACTAGTCTATATTTTTGGAGCAGTCAGTCCGGTCGATGAGAAATAACATCTGTATATGTACTTCTCAAGATTTGATTAATAAAGACCAGAAAGTTCGTGGTTCAGTTTTATGTGTAATTAAGTTGTAGTTCCTGTATCTTTTCTAGCCCTTGCTAAGGAGGAAGGGCCCTCCACTTTAGCAGGGTTGTTGTTACTGTAGTAATAGGTATATTTATATTGATTTTGATTGTTATTAGTGTGTGTTAGCACTAGAATTCACCTATGGATTACATAAAAGGTAAGCCCAATACCCATTAGTTTTATGTCACAATGAATAAATCTTAAGGGGGTATAATGGATGCAGACTCAGGACAATATCACTTTAACTCAGAAAAATGGGCTGGCATGTATGAGCAAGTTAGGTCTTGATCTAACTTAAGTCAGTAAGTTGTAGTAATGGGTGAGTAGGGGGGAATAATTGGTGAGGAAATGTAGAGTTCTGCTATGGACATCGGGTCTTCCAACAACCTAAGGAAGAAAATCTTCGAATACAAGATCCTCTTGAACCCAAAAATTTAGGAAATTGAAAACGTCATGGTAATATTGCAATCAAACATACATTACAATACAGTCACAACAACTCGACTGGATCACCCATGCCCGAGTCTTCAATATCAGAAGCAAAAGAGATGATAACAAATCTAACTGTCATTAAACAAGAAGTCTCAAATCACAAAACATAACCAGAGAACTAGAGGCTTCATTAAAAATTTACAATATGAGAGCTTAGCTCAACCATCCCCCCTTAACAAAATATCAAAATTGAGTATTTATACTCAAAACAACTTGCCATCACCAGGAATGTGACCTGGCCACTATAATCAAAGTTTTGCGTCTGCATCTTCTTCTGTCAAACATGATCTCAGATCAGTATGAGATTTGCAGGAGAAATTGTTGATAGAGGAACTTTTGACTGACAGTTTTCCTCCAAGGCCATCTCTACCATGCTTTCCATTTATGGGGTGAGACAAGGTTTCAACCACCTTCCCCCACTTTCATTAACTACTTTTATCAGGATCAGGGTGAGGCCTGACACCCATGAATGATTCAGGAGATGCTCATGACTCCTCCAATTCAAACCCAGTGCCTTGAAACCATGTAGATCCCCTGATGAGACCCAGACGAATGCTTTCGGCCCTTGGTGCAACTCCTCTCCATTGCTCCATGCGACCTCAGGCCATGAAATTACGCATCCCCATATGAAATTTCGGGAGTTCACCTATCGGGAGTCTTCACTCCCCTTGATTTCAAATATCCCGATGTTCGATCCCGCAAAATGACCCATCTATATCGATAGTCGGACCTTCTTTGATCTTGGCGGCCAGGATCATTTCCTTGAGTAATCTCAGCCACCCCCTACTTGATAGGTTCTTTCCCTTTCTTTATGGCCCTGCATCCATATGACTGCGGGCTGTGATTGTGGGCCCAACTCCCAGGCGCGTCACGATTTCGCGTTTCTTGAACTCATGCTATGCTCCATGCTCAAATCTCCGAGTCGGGAAATTGCGATCACTCGGATCGAGTGACACACATCTCTTTGCATATGATGACCCAGATCATTTTGGCATTTCGGGACCTCGGACCATCGACACTTCTCACCTCAGCCTTCCCGAAAAGACTTTTCCCATGCTGATCCTGCGCCACGTGTCCTTCTAAAATAGATGACCTATATCATTTTGCGACTTCCCATTTCATGAGTCCTCATGACTCTTCCCTTTGACTTCTCCATTCTACGAGTCAGCGAAATGCTAATCTTGCGCTGCGTGTCCTTCCCAAGATCAATGGCTAGGATGGCCTTGCTATTTCAGAACTCTATCTAACGCTATACTTCATGTAACTCCGTGATCCCGATCGCTCGATGGTTTCCGATCCGATATGCTTGGTGGATCTCCACCGTTGAAAGCTGATCTTGCTCACTTGCTTGATTTGAGTCCATATTAGACCGCTCTAAGTGCTGCACTTGTGCTTATGGCTGCGGTCTCTGTAAACAAATACTTGGATGATTGGCTGAGGGCTAGGGAATACAAAAAGATCAGTGACAGAGAAAAGGGGAGAGAAGTGATCGACCCCAGAGAAAACATAAAGGCTTAGGGCTGACACTTCTCAGGCAGACAAAAGAATAAAACTATAAGTTGAAAGGAAAAACCTTATGATTGGGTCTGCAAAAGGAGGAGAGACAAGAAAAAATACAAACTTGGGTAGAAACCATAAACTCCTAAGGCTTTGACAGGTTTATGTGATAACATTTTGGCTTCATAGGGGATTGCATTCTCCCTGCGAGCTGCCAAGAACAAGTAGTTCCAGTGCCTTAGCGTTGGGTTATGGAGTCTCCTATTAAAAAAAAATAAACATAAAACAAGAACGATATTTATAATGGTAGGAAGCCAACTGTGCCTTTAAACAAAAATCTTTTTTAGGAAGTGTCCATTTACAGGGCCATAAAAAACTGCGTTACCCTCCAAATTATGAAACCTGTAAGTATTATTTGAAAGTGTCTTAGAAATTTTGAAGGGTCCAATCCAAAGGGCTTCAAATTTACCATTCTTTCCCTTGTCCTGTTTGGGTGCATCCCATTTGAGTACTAGATCGCCCAGCTGTAAATCTTTTTCTCTACTTTTCTTGTCAAAGGACTGCTTGATCCTCTGCTGATGTTCATGTGCCCTGTCCATCACTTTCTCTCTAGTCTGCTGCACTTCTACCAGCTAGTGTATCCTTCTAACCATGTCATCAGGTTCTCCTTGGTAGTCCTTAAAAAATTTCACCACAGGCAAGGCGAGATGAGAACGAAAAAATGCTTCAGTCCCATATATAAGTTGGAAAGGAGAGATTCCCAGGGACCTCTTTGTTGTCACTCTATCAGCCCACAAAGAAAATTTGAGCTTTGAATCCCATGCTTTCTTTTTGTCATCTAACAGT
>ML781074.1:865145-916135 GCA_009831015.1 Picea engelmannii
CCCTGCTACCAAAAGTGTCCAATCATCCCGAGAAATATGCCAAATGATAGATCGGGAAACTGTAAGGAAAACCCAGATGTCCAAATTCCCAAATCCACTCTCAAACTCCGTAGATTTGAATTCTCTGCTGAATGGTGTGCCCCACTGGATGACTGAAAACCTAGCTAGTTCGACCCTGATGAAGGAGGCCTCCAAATGCTTTGAAACTCTCCAAGAATATAGATCGGGCTATGAGAATCCCGTGGGAGAAGTTTCAGGCTCAGATATGAAGCAGATCTCCCTAGATCTGAGTTTTACTAAATCACAGGACGTCCCCTATGGCTTCACGACGTACCAATCTGCAGACAAATGTAGAATGATGATAACCCTCTAGAAAATCCCTCAAATTGATGGTCCTGCCCCTGCAAACAAAACCCAATTGTCGGAATGGCCCCAGGCCCTCAGGATAAGCTGGATCGAACCTCCCTCGATAAGCTGGCCCTGAGACTAGAATGGTGTGGAGGAGTCTTTCATCCCCGAGACCAAGCTTTGGAACAAGGTGAGTGGATATTTCACCACTGATTTGCTCACAAGGGTTTGTACAGCAAAACCCCCAAACTGAATGCTCAAGAGCAATAGCAAAAACAAATGCTAATCCAAAACTAGAATGAATAATAGGTACACCCCAGCCTCTTACTTATACTTTTCCTTCTAATTCTCTGTTGAGTTAGGTTAATTCCCAGGGTTAATCTTCTATTCCTCTGTTGAGTTATCTTTTACTCCTTTATCCTTTTCATTTCTTAAGTCAACTTAAAAATATAACTTTTAACTTCTTGACTTTTACCCCTCAGTGTGAGACTATGACCTAGTGGGGGTGCCTCGGCCACTGAGTCTCCTCATCACCTCTCTAAGAGGTGGGGGACATTACAGCACTAGAAGTCACCTTTGGATTGTGGCAGAGGTAAGACTAGTACCCATCATTTTTACGTCACAATGAATAAATCTTAAGGGAGTCTAATGGATGCAAACTCAGGACAATATCGCTTTAACTCAAAAAACTGGGCTGGCATGTATGAGCAAGTGAGGTACTGATCTAACTTCAGTCAGTAAGTTGTAGTAAAGGGTGAGTAGGGGGGAATAAATGGTGAGGAAATGTAGAGGTCTGCTATGGACATCAGGTATTCCAGAAGCCTAAGGAAGAAAATATTTGAATACAATATCCTCTTGAACCCAAAACTTCGAGAAATTGAAAACATCATAGTAATATTGCAATCAAACATACATTACAATACAGTCACAACAACTTGACCGGATCACCCATGCCTGAGTATTCAATATCAGAAGAAAAAGAGATGATAAGAAAGCTGACTTTCATTAAACAAGAAGTCTCAAATGGCAAAACATAACCAAAAAAACAAAGGCTTCATTAAAACTTTACAATACAGGAGCTTAGCTCAACCATCCCCCCTTAACAAAATATCAAAATTTAGTATTTATACTCAAAACAACTTGCCATCACTAGGAATGTGACCTGACCACTATAATCAAAGTTTTGTGTCTGCATCTTCTTCTGTAAGACGCGATCTCAGATCAGTATGGGCTTTGTAGGAGAAATCGTTGACAGGGGAACTCTCGACTGACAGTCTGCCTCCAAGGCCAGCTCTACCATGCTTTCCATTTATGGGGTGAGACAAGGTTTCAACCACCTTCCCCCACTTTCATTAACTACTTTTATCAGGATCAGGGTGAGGCCTAACACCCATGAATTCTCTAGGAGAATCTCACGACTCCTCCAAGTCAAGCCCAACACCACGAAACCACGAAGATCTCCTGATGAGACCTAGACGAATGGTTTCATCCCTTGGCGCAATTCCTCTCCATCTCTCCATGCAACCTTGAGCCATGACCTTACGCATCCCCATATGAAATTTCAGGAGTTCACCTGTCAGGAGTCTTCAATCCCCTTGATTTCAAATATCATGATGTTCGATCCCGCGAAATGACCCATCTAGATCGACGGTCGGACCTTCTTTGATCTTGATGACCAGGATCATTTCCTTGAGAAATCTCAGTCGCTCGCTGCTCGATAGGCACTTTCCATTTCTTTATAGACCTGCGTCCATATGATTGCAGGCTGTGATCTTGGGCCCAACTCCCAGGCGCGTCGCGAAATCTCATTTCATGAACTCATTCTGTGCTCCATGCTCACATATCCGAGTCACAAAATCACGATCGCTTGGATCGGGTGACATACGTCTCTTTGCATCGGACGAACCAGATCATTTCGGCATTTCGGGACCTCAGACCATCGACACTTCTCACCTCAGCCTTCTCGAAAATACTTCTCCCATGTTGATCCTGTGCCACATGTCCTTCTGAAATAGATGGCCCAAATCATTTCACAACTTCACATTTTGCGAGTCCTCATGACTCTGTCCTTTGACTTCTCCATTCTGCAAGTCATTGAAATGCTAATCTTGTGCCGTGTGTCCTTCCTAGGATCAATGACTAGGATGAACTTGCGATTTAATAACTCTATCTCATGTTATACTTTGTGTAACTCTGTGATATCGATCGCCAGATGGTCGTCGATACGATCTGCCTTGTGGATCTCCGCCGTTGAAAGCCGATCTTGCTCGATTGCTTGATTTGAGTCCATATTAGACTGCTCTAAGTACTGTTCTTGTGCTTATGGCTGTGGCCTTTGTAAAAAAATACTTGGATGACTGGCTGAGGGCTAGGGAATGCAAAAGGATCAGTGACAAAGACAAGGGGAGAGAAGCGATCGACCCCAGAGAAAAAATAAAGGATTAGGGCCGTCACCTCTCAGGTAGACAAAAGAAGAAAACTATAAGCCGAAAGGAAAAACCTTACAATTGGGTCTGCAAAAGGAAGAGAGACAAGAAAAAATACAGACTTGGGTAGAAACCACAAACTCCTAAGGCTTTGACAGGTTTATGTGATAACAGTGTGTTTTAGATCATTGTTGTTACTGCTATTTACAATCAGTTGTGAGTGTTCTTGTGTGGATGCAGTTGTTACTCAATCTATATTATGAATCCGGTTCAATTCATTGATTATTGTTGTTACAAGACTCTTGTGTTGGATCGATTGATATTAGTTAATTGAGAAATTCAGCTAGACTCAGAATGCTATAGATGATTCCCTTTTATGAATCATCAAGTTTATTTTAATTTATTTTGTGTCATCAGAGACTTGTGTTTCTTTCCAATAGAATAAATTGTTTCTTTTGTAGATAGTGAATCTATTTCATTTTCAACAAGAGTGTGGTATGTTTTATTTCCCAGTAGAGTGTGGTTCGTTTTCTTTCAAATCAAGTGATTCCTTTCTAATTCAAGGGTGGTTTATTTCATTTATGCAAGAGTGCAGAGTGCATTTCATTCATGCAAAGTGTGGATTTATTCCATTTACACAAGTGTGGATTTATTTCCTTAATGCAGGAGTGAGATTTGATCATTTATGCAAGAGCGATTTCATTTCAGCAAAGTGTTTCTTTAATTCAACGTAAGTGTGAAGAGTGTTTATTTCAATAGTGTGATTTTATTTCTAGCAAGTGTGCATAGTGTTTTCTTTTAGTAAGTGTTGGGTCTCCATTTTGACACCCATATTACCTTATCTTATCTTATATCTTGGTCAATTCTACCTTTGACATATGCATATGTTGTCTATTCCTTCCACAAACCTATCTTGTGACCTTATTCATATGCATAATGAGGCAACCCATGTTAAAAACATGATTTGTTTGATTTCTTGATTAATTGGGTCTAAATGATTGTTGTTTATGCTTCTAATTATTTTGATTATTATTAAGCAACTTCATGACAAGGCATTATCTCATCCGGTACTCATCCTCAGGATTCATCTGGTACTTCCATTGGTCCGGTACTGCAACAATCAACTTTTCTATCCTGGTACTTCGCCCGATCCAGTACCAGCTTTGCAGTGATCCGGTACCAACTCTTCGGTGATCTGGTACCAAATCTGCTCTGATCTGGTACAAAGACCTGTTACTGTGCTATTCCGATACTAAACCCTCTCCTACATGATTAACGTTTTGAATGAGTACACTGGCGATGGCTCCAAGAAATTAGTTGGATGGAAGCATCCTTGGTTCATTTGAAGACCACTATAGACTTCATCACTCATGCACTTCATGTCATGAGGATGAAGTCCATTCCTTGAGATACGCTATGTTCACCAATTGTAATATTTTTTAAACATTTGATAATTATCTTCAGACCTTGATTGTAACAACCGACCTTCTTTAAAAGGAATGTTGTATAGATGAAGGATATAGAATATAGATAATACACTGTTATGCTGGGAAATTGGATGTTGAATTATTGATTCACTCATTTAATTGAAAGAATATGAATGCTAGTTTCTTGCAGTTCATGGATGTGAGTAAAGTATCTATTCTGTAATTTATTTAGAGCTACCTTGTTGGTTCGGAAAGGACCCACTACCCCAACCAAGGTAGGTCTCCTTGTATATGTTTATGTGTGAACATAAGTTAATTGTGTGTAAGAGTGAAAATAGAGTAATTGTGTATGGCAAATGATTCTAAGTGCATGAACTTTCCTAAGTACACTGTAGATATCTAAATAGACACTTGTTGATTTTGGATCAGTGTGAATGAACAACTATACATTAAGTATAGTAGATGATTCTATTTTTGTTTTTGTAGAGTGATATTTAGTCAACAAAAGCTGGATAGATGTTTGGGATTGGGAGATAAGCAATTGTTATTGTTCTGAATTTGAAAGTATTAATAATGGTGTTGTCCTCAGTAGGTACAGGAAAAACTAGAATTCATCTCTCACCCTTCATGCTTTAGTAATGAATTCTTTCAATCGTATTGACGGTCTCCTGTATTGAGGAAGGAAGTTTTGATTGGAATTGATTAGGTCATGATTGGTTTCTTTCCAAGAGTAGATAAAGTGAATTGTCAATTGTTATGTGAATTCAATTGCTACATGAAGCAGGGCCTTAGTTCATCTCTCTATTTCATGAGCCTATAATGAACATACTTGCTATCTGAGCAATAACCTTTTCAACTGAGTGTTTGCTTGAGATTGTTACTATGAGCTTTATCTTCTAGTTTGGAGTCATGTCAAGAATAGTGTTCAGATATTCCAAAAACAAAGTATTTTGTTATTGATTGTTTCTTTATTGATCTAGATACAACATACATAGATAGATTACCTATTTTTGACACATATAGTGTAACAAATCTACTGATTACGAATATCGAATTGATATATAAATGAGTGAAATATACTAAACATATATTTACACCAACATTTTGGCGCCGGGACCGGGAACTTGTAAACGATAATAGGTATCATTTTGAGTTTGATTGGTTTGATGAGTTTGGATTGGATTTAAGGAAAACCTAAGGGCAGAGAGAAGATGGTAAGACAAGAGGTAAGAACCCGCACATCCAATTTGGTGGGGTTGCTCCAAATTCAAGTTGTCTTCTTACCTTTGGTAGTTAAAAGTTCTGTTTTATTAGTATTAAAGTTTCTTATTTTTTTATGCATAGACGTAGGGATATAAAAGGTAGATTTATTGCCTCCACAATTTTAGAAAATTTAGAAAAACAGAAAACAAGAAACCCCCCTCCCCCCACACTAATTCAACTAATTTCTGTGCAGGAACAATTCTCAGAGGAGAAAGTTCAAAGGAAACAATTGAAACAACAACCAAGGGCACCAAATTTGAAGCTACTATTCAGATTGAAAACATAGTACAACAAGCAAGAAGAGAAGCACCGACGACCCTATTAGAAGGAAGGGCTGGAAAAGAGACAGAGGTAGTGGTAGAAGAGGTTACATCTACCATTGGGACAACACACAAGGTATTGGAACAGTTGGATATACCAAACAACCCAGTAGTTGAACCATCACTTAGTGGGGAGACATCACCAACACCCTACAACGTGCTATTTGGAGATATGACATATGAAGAGGGAAATGAAAACAACGAAACATAGACATTTGGATTCCCAATATTAGACATTACTAGAGATGTTTCTATGAAGAATATTCCACTGTCATCACTACCTCACTTCCATGGTATGTCAACAGAAGATCCTGATTCATTTTTGTTTGAATTTGATATACTATTTAGGAGTTATAATTACATTGATAATGCACAAAAACTAAAACTCTTTCTAGCCACACTTAAAGACTCAGCATGAAGGTGGTTTATGAACCTAGGAGAACACACTATATTATCTTGGGATGGCATGAAGGAGACTTTCCTATAGAAATATCAAGACTACTGCAGACCTAGGGATGCTAAGAATGACATATTTAAAATGCAACAGTTTGAGGAGGATAGTTTGGAAGATTACCTAGAAAGGTTCCTATATAACTATCAAAAGACAAAAAAAAATTCCTTAGACACAACCACGGTTAGGACCATCTTCCTAAAAGGTATAAGCGATGAATTTATCGAGGTGCTAATGCTCATGATTTATGGAGATGTGTATCAGAAGCTGTTTGCAGACATTGCAGAGTATTGTAAAAGGCACTCTCACAGCCAAGCCAAAACATGAAAACATGTAAGGGATCCTATAAACAAAATTACTAAACCCACACCAAGAGGTGTTACTAGGATAGAATTGAGGAATCTACTAGAAAACTTCAAAACAGACATCCTCAACACCATCAACACCCAAATTGATACCATTAAAATCAAAAGAAAACAAGAAGAAGAAAATGCTACTTTGGCAATTTTATGTCCTCGGTGTAGGAAAAGGAATCCTGAAAAGGAATGTTCTATTAATGTTATCAAAATCTGTGGCCTCTATACAGAATATCACCCCACCAATGAGTGCCCTTCATTACCTGGACTAAAATCCATTTTCAAGGGAGGGGGAGAACCCAAGAAACATCATATCCCTCTAAGAGGGTATGGAGGCAACAAAATCCTAATATGTTTGTAGATCCTACCACACAATATTCACAAACAACAATGGGTACCTCCAATGCCTTACCCTCAATGGTCACCTCAGCAACCAAAAATCCATCCTTGGCAACAAGGATGGAGGGGACCTACATATGGGAATGTTACCTTTCAGCCAACAACCTTTCCTACTTACCCACAATACCCTTCCAATATCTCTCAGTTGCTACAGAGATTTAATCCATCCGCTCTCCCTCCACCTCCATAGATGCAGCAACAACAACTTACATTGCTTATGAACCTAAATCTACCACAAAAAATACAATATACACCTATCCCAAACCCTCCTCATCCTACCCCTATTCCTGCACAACCTATTCCTAATCCAAACAATAGACCTACTCAACTTGTACAAAATATTGAAGTACAAACCTTCCCTACTTATCTGATAACTCCTGCTTCATTTAATGGAATTCAATTAAGATCATAGAGGGTTTTGAATAAACCAAATCCTACTGTGATTATTCAAGAAGAAGAAGAAGTAGATAACCAAGCAATTGAGGAAGAAGAAGAAGCAGATAACCAATCAGTTGAAGAAGAAAAACAAATGGATAACCAATCATATGAAGAAAGAGACACCCATGCACAACAAGAAATTACTCCTCACATTCCTCATCCATTAGAAATACCTCAGAAAAATGATCCTCCCCCTTATCCAGAAAGGTTGCTTATAAATAAATCTGAGGTACCTCTAGGGCATAATCTAGAGAACAAACTTAGAAACATATGTGTAAAGATTCCCCTACTTCAAGCCATCAAGGACATTCCTATTAATGCTAAGATTTTAAGGGATCTTTGCATTAAAAATCCAAGGAGGAAGAGGAAGGATCCTTCTTTCATACAGGTGGTTAGACAATTATCAGAATTTATATCAGAAATGCCATCTAAATATAATGATCCAGGAAATCCAGTGGTGACCATAGAGATTAACGATGTTTCTTTTCCAAACACACTTATTGATCTAGGAGCAACACTAAACGTTATGCATGTTGACACCATGAAAATGTTGCAACTAAATCACCTAAGACCAACACAGACTTTGTTGGAATTAGTAGACAAATCGGTTATTAGTCCAACATGAAGTCTAGATGATGTAACAATCAGTCTAGCGTCTTGGGAGTACCCTATGTATTTCTTAGTGATTCATTCTAAATCCTCCAAACCAGGACATCCAGTGGTGCTTGGCCAACCTTGGTTAGCCACTGCTAATGCATTTATTAGTTGTCGGTCTAGAGAGATGACAATATCCAATGGGACCCAAAGTTAAAAAAATATTCTCTTTCCTCTTGCCCAACCAACCACTATAGTTCCTTTCTAGTTGGATAATCCCTATGGGGAGGAGGACTGTACTCAACCCTTGCTAACACTTGAGAAATTAAAAGGAGTTCAATAGAAAACTGAAGAACATATTTTAAGCCTGTTTTTGGCTGATACTGAATGCATTGAATACCCTCAATCTTTTTCAGTATATACACATATCTTCCGCTCTAAATTTCAAGAAATATGGAACCCCTCCACCTCTACAGTTTCTACCATTTCACAAATAGATGAAGGGAAAGAATCAGTTGTCCAAACTGTTGAAATCAGTCATGGAAAATCCTTGTATATCAATGTTAGCTTAGAAACAGATCAACAACAAAAATTGATTCAAATGATTCAAGGACAATCTGGTGCTTTTGCATGGGATTAATCTGACATGAAAGGGATTCACCTAGAAACTTGTATGCATCATATTTACACCAATGAAAAAATCAGACCTGTTAGGCAACCCCAAAGAAGAATGAATCCAGCCTTAAAAGACATAGTGAAAGAAGAACTCTAAAAACTCTTGAATGCCTATTTTATTTACCCCATTTCAGATAGCAAGTGTGTATCCCCATTAGTTATCGTCCCTAAGAAAAATGGTAAATGGATGAATTGTGTAGACTTTCAAGAATTGAACAAGGCTACCTATAGGGATTACTTTCCTTTGCCTTTCATAGACCAGGTCTTGGACACTTTGTCTGGGAAGAGGTATTTTTATTTCTTGGATGGGTTTAGTGGTTGGAAAGATTTTATTTTTGAAAGATTGTAAAATCTTTCCAACCACTAGTGATTGGAAAGATTAGGTTTATTTTTGAAGAAATATTTACTCGCTTTGGTGTGCCTCGATAAATAGTAACTGACCAAGGAACCCGATTCACCTCCAATTTGGTCAAATCTATTACTGAACAATATAAAATTAAACATAGAAAATCTTCACCTTATCACCCTCAAGCAAATGGGCATGTGGAATCAACTAACAAGGTGATAGAAGCTATTCTTACCAAGACTATTCAACTACATCATAAAGAATGGGTTTATAGGTTTCCTGAGGCCTCATGGGCCTATAAAACATCTTGGAGAAACACAACAAGTCATACACCTTATGATTTTATATATGGGAAGCATGTGCTATTTTCCATAGAATTTCAAGTGAAAACCTTCAGGACTTCCATGTAATCAGAGATGGATTTGGATGAAGTTAAAAAACAGAGGCTATTGCAGTTGAACGAGATTGATGAGATTAGACAAGATTATCTTCAAAGGACTACCTTTAGACAAGAACGAAGGACTAAATGACATGATAAGTACATCAAGAAAAAGTCTTTTCAGTCAGGTGATTGGGCCCTACTGTATGATAGTAGGTTCAAGAACTTTAAAGGTAAATTATCTACTAGATGGTTGGGACCCTATGAAGTTGATACGGTTTACAAAAATGCTTCAATTAAGATAAAGACTATTGATGAGGATCAAACCTCCTTTGTCGTGAATGGACATTGATTGATGGTTTATCATAAGCTTCTATCCAAAGAGGATTTTATCAGGCATGTTCTCCAAAATTTTGAAATGCAATTGGAAAGCAAGGGGACTTCTCCTCTTGCTGATCTACCACAATAAGTTTGTTGTGTGAATTAATTTGGCTATGTACATATCTATAAATAGGTGTGTCATTAGATAGAAATTTTGGTGTTACTAACAAAAACAAAAAAGTTGATTGTGTTCTCATGTAGATAAATGAATAAGGAGGATATCTGCCAGATGTAGGTTTATCCCTTTGTCTATCCTTGGTATATCATTTATGGAAAAGGTGCTAAATGGAGTTTTCTTTAAGTTTTTTAGACTCCTAAAAATTGAAAACACCGACGAGTAGGAACTAGCCCAAGATCAAGAAAAATCCACAGAATAGTAGATGGAGTTTTCTTTAAGTTTTTCAGACTCCTAAAAATTGAAAACACCGATGAGCACGAATTGGACCAGGCTCGAGAAAATTCCATGGGATAGTAGATGGATTTTTCTTTAAGTTTTTTACACTCCTTAAAACTGAAAAACACCAACGAGCATTAACTAATCTGGGCTCGAGAAAAATCCACATAATAGTAGTAGTTATGGTTATTTTTATAATAAAATGGAAGTGGAAACATGAGCAGTGATCAGATTGGTTCCAAAAAGAGGAGGATTATGAATCTCAACATGAGGTTGTCCAACTACATAGTACCTTCTTGTTACAGATCTTGGAGCCCAGTCATTGAATTATTTTTCCTCATTTTCTGACACTTCTGCTGCAATTTCAGATTTTCTATACCAGGTGTTGTTTGTTGTTTTACCTATATGGTCCTTCAGTAGAATAAAATCACATGTTCTCTTCCACAACAGAAAAAAAATGCCAACAATTTCTACAAAATACAACCTACAAAGTTCCATTCTACAGAATACGCCACCAGGTACCTTATCCAATTCTCATTGAGTACCGTAATAATTTTTTTTGGTGATATGGTACTGGATAAAACCTCTGTGATCATCTGGTACTAAGGGAGAAGGCCTGTGCTATTACGGTACTGCAAGTATTCTCTCTGTGCTCATCCGATACTAGGAAAGTCTTTGTGTTGTTCCGATGTTGCAACAATATTCACCTCTGTGTTCATCCGGTACCGAGGGAGAAGGCCTGTGTTGGTCCGATACTACAACAATTTTCTGCAGTGGTCTAGTACTAAGAAGTGGTCCAGTACTAAGTTGTGATCCGGTACTGGTGATGAAATTTTTGTAATTCTTATTCTATGCTCAAAGTCTTTCTTCTTGATACACATGTTTTAGGTAATACGAGGTATAAGATCACTATTTTATCCCGTTTTATTAAAGAATCATACTAATTGTGTACTAGACGTGTGGTTACTCTCATGCATCCTCCTTTCCTCAATTATTACATGTTCCCTACCATGAACTTTTGCAAGTCCTCATATATATTTCCTGCTATAGAAATCATTCATATGCACTCGAATCTTTTGATGGGTTGATCATAATATGTTGAGAGTACAAGGTAATTATACCTTTAACAGGACCAATTCAATTCTCAAACATTCTGGTCAAAGACCTATGTTCGTATGGTGAAGAAACATCTTAGTGCCATAATCCAACATCATGTCGTGTGAATGATTTATATAAACCACGTCTTAATGCATGTCGAATCCATGATTCTTTTCTGGTCACGATGACATCAAACGGTTGCATAACTGTGAATTTCTGTCACATCGACCATATATCCTATAATCATTGACCAACATTACCATGAACATGATCTGACACAAACCTCCATACGATCCGTTAAGTTATTCATGGATGCGACTTATCTTACCTTTCCATCATTACCATGGATTTGACCGTTGTAATCCAAATTCTAACTTATAAACGCTCCTCTGGATGGCTTCGCCATCAATATGTGCGTTATTTACCCGATATTTTTTGTCATACCATCTCCATTTACACTGTGCTCTGTCCCTTCATATCGATTTCATACTCTATCCCTTTCCGGTACTCTATCGCGTGCTGCTCTGTTCCAGTACTAAACCCTCGTTCTTTGTTCCATTGCCTCATACGCTGTGAGAATTTATTTTAAGTCAACATGGAGGTTGATATACATGAACCATTGTTCCAATTATACAAGGAGACATAGGAATACCAAGCATGCAAAGGGAAAGTTGAGCAGGCCAGCTAGGTTCCGTTTTTGGAAATATTCAAAGGTCATCATGAAGGAGTATCTCTTTCTTTTGTACAGTTTGGGGAGATGAAATTAACAATTACAGACTCCACCATAGTGGAAGCTACATGCTTTCCTTCCTCCAGAGAGAAATATTTTAAGGGGGTGATCGTCGACAGAAATATTTGCCATAAGTTTCTAAGGATGGAGCATCAGGATCCCGACTGGACCAAAGGTATTCCATGGAGCTATATTATGGAAGAGTACTGGACAATTCTCATCATCTTGCAAAGGTTTCTCACTTGTGAAGGGAGGTATGCCCTGACCTTCTTATATCATTTAAAACTTTTGTCGCATTTTGAAGGGGGGGCACAAATTGACTTTACCCATTTCCTATGGACGAGTCTAAACAAAATGGTGAGATGAGTTAAATCAATCTCTAAGAAACCTGAGACTAGTATCCATCACCATGTCTTAATGAAATTATTGGTTGTCCATGCATTGAAAAAACAAGGCAGTAGTTGGAAACAACTCCTTCAACAAAGTTTTTCTCAAGAGGGAATTTCTAAATCTATAGAAGAACATGAAACAAAGGCATATAGTGAGGGGTCCAGTAGAAAGACAAAGGAAAGGAAAAGAAAAGGGAAGAATTTAGGGGATGAAGAAGTTGTTGTTACAACTAGTTCATCCCAACCCGTAGATAGATTGGACACAGAAAAGTCTGTTATGATGGAGGAGCCTACTGCATCCAAGAAAAAGAGGACCTCCCAATCTCAGAAACCAAGTCTAGCCCTGATCCCTGAAACTAAATTACCACACAGTAAGAGGCAACAAAGAAAGGACTCTGTGCAAGGTGAACTCTCAGATAGTGCTCCTTAGGAAACTATTGAATTGTCACTGGAGCCAATTAGCAATTTAGAGAGGACCCATGAAATAAATGTTCAAAGCAGGAGAAAGTTTCAAAAGAAGGATGTTCTAGAAGAAAAAATCCTAGAGGATCCTACTACATATAGGAAGGAGAGGTCCTCCCAATCTAAGGAACCAAGTCTGGCCTCGATCCCTAAAATTCAATTTCCACGAAGTGAGAGGCGAAAAAGGAAGAAATTTGGTCAAAATGAAGTTTCATATGGGGCCCCTGAGGCAACTATTGATTTTCGTCAAGAGCTGGTTAGTAAGTTGGAGAATAATCCTAAAGTGAAAAGTGGAAGTAGGGGGAAGCTTAAAGAAAGGAAGGTACAAAAGAAGAAAATCCCAGAGCCTACACCTCAGTCCTCTAGAGTGAAAAAGAGGAGTGATCAACAAGAACAAACTCCAGAACCTACACCACAGTCCTCTAAGGTGAAAACAAATTATGTACAGGAGAAACAGGTCCTAATACCTACATCTACTACTAAAACAAAGAAGAGAAAGTTGTTTGAAGAAACTTCCACTCCTATCAGTAAACTTGAGGAAGCCTCACATCTAGTGTGTAAAACTACAAGAAGCATGGCTAAGCATATAATAGTTCCACATGTGCCTTCTTTTCTAGAGGAGCCTATTGATATTCCGACTTCTCTAGAGAAGGAAAGTGTCTATGGAGCAATGATTAGTGATACCAAGGGGTTAGTAGCAGAGACCTTAAGAGGTCTAAGGAAGGAGGTGGAAGCCCGAGGGAAAGCAACTGAGCAAGCAACCATATCTGATCCTGTCAGTTCCTTGAGAAAACAGTAGTTGGTATTGAAGGTTGGGAAACTTACAGAACATAATAAAAAGTTGAAACACGAGGTTACAGAGTATCAAGTTTTATATAGGCACATTAAGGTAGAGAATGCACAATTGAAAGAATATAACCGAAGGTTACAGGATGCACAAGAATAAGTCTCTGCTAATCTTAACAAAGTTCTGCGTTTGATCCAATACACCAGGGTGATTAAGAAGGAGCTTAGGAGTGAGGCCTCTGGTTTGAATATTCTACAGCCAGACAAATGATGTCCAGATAGGATGGAAGACAGTTTCATTTTTGAAAACATTGAGTACCAGTTTTGACATTTTTTCATGAGGACATGCAATAACTTAAGCATGGGGAAAATGTTGGGTATCCATTTTGACACCCCTATTACCTTATCTTATCTTCTATCTTGGTCAATTATACCTGTGACATATGCATATGTTGTCTATTCCTTCTACAAACCTACCTTGTGACCTTATTCATATGCATAATGAGGTAACCCATGTTAAAAACATGATTTCTTGATTAATTGGGACTAAATGATTGTTGTTTATGATTCTAATTATTTTGATTATTATTAAGTAGTTTAATGACAAGGCATTATCTCATCCGGTACTCATCCTCGAGATTCATCCGATACTTTTTTTGGTCTGGTACTGCAACAATCAATTATTCTATTCCGTTACTTCGCCTGATCTGATACCAGCTCTACGGTGATCCGGTACCAACTCTGCAGTGATTCGGTACCAACTCTTCTCTGATCCGGTACCGAGATATGTTACTGTGCTAGTCTGGTACTAAACCCTCTCCTACAGGATTAACATTTTGAACGAGTACACTGGCGATGACTCCAAGAAATTAGTTGGATGGAAGCATCCTTGATTCGTTTGAAGACCACTATAGACTTCATCACTCATGCACTTTGTGTCATGAGGATGAAGTCCATTCCTTGAGATACACTATGTTCACCAATTGTAATATTTTGTAAAAAAATGATAATTATATTTAGACCTTGATTTTAACGGCTGAACTTCTTTAAATGGGATGCTGTATAGATGAAGGATATAGAATATAGATAATACACCATTATGATGGGAAATTGGATGTTGAATTATTGATTCACTCGTTTAATTGAAAGAATATGAATGCTACTTTATTTCAGTTCATGGATGTGAGTAAAGTATCTATTTTGTAATTTCTTTAGAGCTACCTTATTGGTTCGACAAGGGCCCACCGCCCCAACCAAGGTAGGTCTCCCTGTATATGTTTATGTGTGAACATAAATTAATTGTGTGTAAGAGTGAAAATAGAGTAATTGTGTATTGCAAATGATTATGAGTGTATGAACTTTCCTAAGTACAACATAGATCTCTAAATAGATACCTGTTGATTTTGGATCAGTGTGAATGAACAACTATACATTAAGTATAGTAGATGATTCTATTTTTGTTTCTGCAGAGTGATATTTAGTCAACAAAAGTTGGATAGATGTTTGGGATTATGAGATAAACAATTGTTATTGTTCTGAATTTGAAAGTATTAATAATGGTGTTTTCATCAGTAGGTACATGAACAACTAGACTTCATCTCTCACCCTTCATGCTTTAGTAATGAATTATTTCAATCATAATAACTGTCTCCTATATTGAGGAAGGAAGTTTTGATTGGAATTGATTAGGTCATGATTGATTTATTTCCAAGAGTAGATAGAGTGAATTGTCAATTTTTATGTGAATTCAATTTCTATAGGAACCAGGGACTTAGTTCATCTCTCTATTTCACAGGCCTACAATGAACAAAATTTCTATCTGAGCATGCACCTTTTTAACTCAGTGTTTTCTTGAGATTGTTACTATGAGATTTATCTTCTAGTTTGGATTTGTGTGAAGAATAGTGTTCAAACATTCCAAAAATTAAGTATTTTGTTATTGATTTCTTCTTGATTGAGATAGATACAACAGACATAGATAGATTACCTATTTTTGCCACATATTGTGTAACAACTCTACTGATTACGAATCCTAGATTGATATATAAAAGAGTGAAATACTAAACATATATTTACACCAATAGTAAGAGTGTTTCACTTAAACCAACGTGATTTGCAATTCAACAAGGGTGTTTTTCCTTTTAATAGAGTGGAACTTAGGTTGTAGTGTATGTTTAATCCTTGAGATTTGGTTCTTCAGATTACATGATAGTGCCATTTAGAGAATTGTTCCATGCATATATTTTTCACAATAACCTTGCAATAATAGATGCACCCCGTGTTGATAATCAATGTATTGGATGTTTTGATAATACAATTAGATACACCAACATTTTGGTGCCATTTCTGGGGAGGCTATTAAGGGTGCAAGAGTACAAATGACATTTTCTTGATGCATTTTAGGGAACTTAGGACATGCAGGTTCCATGAATAAAGAAGGAGAAGAACATGGTGCCCCCCAAAATACTAATCCTATAGGTATGAGGGGCCATGGTGGAAAAATAAATTTGGATCAAGGGTAGGTGACATACATTCAGAAGTTGATTTCAAAAGAAGAATCATCTGCCTCAGGACCAGGTTGTCGGAAGATTGAACCCTAGGAAAGTATTAATTCTCAGCCTTCTATTCATCTTGAATCATCTACAACAAAATCAAAAGAGAAATACAAATACTTGATAGAAGGCCAAGCGGATATAGACAGACAAAACCAGTAGCAGCAAGACTCAAGTTTGGAGCTAAATCAACCCCTTGATAACCCCATTATAGATCAAGGGAGTGTTGCAGGACACCCTGAGCACCTATTAGAATATCCCCTACAACGATAGGATATTCCTAGAGAATATTAGCAAAGACTTCGCATTTTGTGGCAGAAGCATATGACAAACGAAAATAAACAACATTCTCTCCACCTTGGAATTTACCATTGGGGACATTTCCGAACAAGCACCAATGAAACATATTCCTCTTTCTGCTCTCCTGAAATTTCATGGTCTGGCCAACAAAGATCCATATAACTTCCTTTTTGAGTTTGACGTTCTGTGTTGGAGCTATGATTGTACTTCAAATGCTCAGAAGTTGAAACTGTTCCCTGCTACTTTGAAGGGAGCCACACTAACGTGGTTTATGGGTCTCAGTGGTGATTCCATCACCTCTTGAAACTAATATTTTTTGGGAAATATCAAGACTATTGCAGGACTAGAGACCAAAGGGAGGAAATCTTCAAAATGTCCCAGAAGGAGGAATAAATTTTGGAGGACTATGTTGAATACCTCCAATATAATTTTCAGAGGTCCAAACATAGTGACTTGGATAAGGACATCTTAAATACAATTCTAATTCGGGGAATGAGAGATGACTGCTTAGACATGCTGAGTTTGATGGGAAAATGAGACATATCAAAAGAACCTTGTGATGACATCATTGCTTTATGACTAAGAAGTTCAAGGGGATCATCAAGGAACATAAACCAAGCACAGGATGCTTTTGAAAAGATACAAAAATCATCCAATGGTGGAGTAACAAGGGCATAACTTGGTAATCTATTTGAAAACTTCAAATCCAATGTCCTTATATCTTTAACTACACAATTAAATGTACTCTAGGTAAAATAAAAGAAGGCTGAAGAAAAAAAGGCACTAACAATGTTTTGTCCCAAGTGCAAAGACAAGCATCCCCGTCAGGAATGTCCACTTGGCAGTGTGGAGATATGCCACATTTGTGAATTATACCATCCAACAAAACTCTACGCATCGTTTCTAGGACCAAAAATGGTATTTCAGGGATCAAGCGAAGAAATTGAGAAAGCATATTTTATCTCCTAAAATCCATGACAATCACATCTACTAGTTATAACTCATGATCCATCTTCATATTTCAATACTTGGAATCATATGTATAATCCACAGATCCCACAAAAAATTCAATATTTTTTGACCCCATGGAAAATTCCTGGCCCTCCTCCTGTTTGATACCCCACACCTTGGATGCAATATCCGAATCCAATATTCCCATGGCCTCAAGGATGGCGAGGCTCTCCTTTTCAAGGTGGAAAACTCCCCATACAAACTCAATTACTCGTACAACAGAAACTGATTCCACTCCCCTCAAACATATTATCAAGTAATCTTCCGTTATGACCCCAACTACTTGTACAACCTAACTGAAACCCAAATAACAAGGTAGTTCAACAAATTGAAACACTTATCTCCCTTGTTGAATGCAATGCCATACATTTAATATTGGGGGGATTAATAAACCATCAAACATCACATGTTATCACAAAACATATAGAAACAAATTCACCTAGAGAAACAACCCCAATTCGTGAGAAATTGGAGAAACATCACACTGAGATAACCCACGGTGAAACTCCTGATAAACAAGTTGAAACTTAGGATCCCATTTATACTACTGCTGAAACTCCTCCATATCCAGAAAAATTAGAAGTACCTAGAACCATCCCACAACCTTAGTTCGACTTCTTCAGATAATTGAAAAACTTGTGTGTCAAAATCCCATTGCTACAAGGTATTAAAGATGTCCTGATCTACGCCAAAGAAGTGAGGGAATTGTGCATCAAAATCCCTGGTAGGAAACCCAAGGATCCACCCACAGTCCAGGTAGTAGGAAAACTGTCAGAATTGATGTTGGGTAAGGCCTCTCTCACTAAATATGATGACACTGGGAACCCAATAGTGACTGTCCATATTGGAAAAATGATTATTCCAAACATGTTAGTTGATCTAGGTGCTACAATAAATATCATAACCAAAGAAACTGTAGAGTTGCTGGGACTTAGCAACCTGAGACCCACCCCCAATATGTTGGAACTTGTTGATCAATCCAAAATATGACCGGAAGGGGTTATAGAAGACATTGTACTCATATCCACAGGCTCCCGGGAAAATCCAAGTGACTTGTTGGTGTTGCATCCTAAAACTCGTTTAGGGGGACACCCCTTGATCTCAGGTAGACTTTGATTGGATATGATTGTCGCATTTATTAGTTATAGGTCAGGGTTTATGATGATATTTGATGGAAAAGCTAAAAAAACCCTCATTCTCTACCCCCCTGCCAAACCGAGTGTGGACCATGAAAGTTCCTTTTGGGATGAATTTGAACCATAAGAGGGAGGTGTACAACCAATCCTCACAATTGATAAGGATCTATGTTTCAAGAATGAGACAGAGGATGATACTATCAACATTTTTATCAAAAATCCCCCATCCGTTGCTCAACCAACATTCCAACTCTTAGATTCTATAATGAATAAACTTGACCAAGCGGTTCTGTTGACGATTTCTCTTCAGAAATGATACCTACAACATCAAGTCGTAAAAGTGTCCCAATTGAAATCAAGCCCAGAAAAACCTTAAATATTAATCCAAACTTATCTCCCTCACAAACAGAATGACTGGTACAACTGTTACGAGAAAACAAGGAGGCCTTTGTGTGGGATTACACAGATATGAAGGGTATTCACCATGATCTATATACCCACCACATCTATATAAAAGAATATTGTCGGCCTATTCACCAACCACAACGCAAAATGAACCTATCCTTGAAAGATATCATAAAAGAAGAACTCTAGAAACTGTTAAATGTTAACTTCATCTACCCAATCTTAGATAATCAATGGGTATTCCCACTGGCCATTGTACCTAAGAAAAATGAAAAAATGGAGAATTTGCATTGACTACAAAGAACATAACAAAGCCACACAAAATGACTATTTTCCGTTACTTTTTATTGATCAAGTCCTTGATGCCCTATCAGTTAAGGTTTTTTTTTTCATTTCTTGACAGGTTCAGTGGATACAATCAAATCTAGATATCTCCTGAAGATCATGACAAAACTACCTTTACTTTTCCCAAGGGCACATTTGCATATCGAGTCCTTCATTTCGGACTTTGTAATTCACCCACTACTTTTCAACAGGTTGTATTGGGAATATTTTCATATATGGTTAATGAATCTCTTGAGATTTACATGGATAATTTTACACCACATGGTGACACATTTAACATGGCTCTGGATAACCTTGAAAAAGTGCTGAAACACTACAAACAAACTCATCTCTCTTTAAGTGCATAAAAGTGCCTCATGATGATGGATGAGGGAGTTTTACTTGGCCATTGTCTTTCTTCTGTAGGGATACATGTGGATCTGGTCAAAATTGGGGTAATCTTGAAAATCCCCCATCTGAAATCATAAAAAGATGTGCATAGTCTTTTGGGAAAAACTAGTTATTATTTCCATTTTATCGAAAATTATTCTAGGATTGCATCTCCTTTATTTGCATTACTTTCGAAGGATACAAAATTCATATGGATCGAGAAATGCCAAACAAATCTTATAGATCTGAAAAAACACTTATCTGAAGCCCCTATCTTATGATGGCCTGATTGGAATTTTCCATTCCATAGTTCGACATATGCCTCAAATACTACCATCGGGGATGTACTAGAAAAGTGGGAGGAGCGAAACCCATATTCCATTTATTACATCAACAAGAACTTGACTCCTGCCGAGTTAAATTATACAGTAACTAAAAAACAATTCCTTGTTGTTGTACATGCTATTAACAAATTCTGGAATTATATTATAGGCTACCAATTATTTGTACATACGGATCACTCTGCCATTAAATATCTAATGAATAAACCCATCACCAATGGTAGAGTTAATAGGTGATTTATTTTACTGCAAGAATTCGACATCACTATTGTGGACAAGTCTAGAAAGGACAATGTCGTTGCAAACTTCCTTTATAGGTTTACCAACAATGGTGATGACTCTCCAATTGAGGATTCTTTTCCTGACGAACATTTATTTGTAGTATCTACTCAATCACCGTGGTATGCAGATATTGCTAATTATCTTGCTGCAGGAAAGATACTGCACCACCTTTCTCCTAGAGAACGAAAAAATATTATTCAACAAATTGCTCGATATTCTTGGGTAGGAGGTTGTCTCTTTTACACAGGGACAAATCATGAGATCTGACGTTGCATAAGAGAATATGAGATCCACGACATTCTGAAGGATTTTCGTGATGAGCATTGTGGTGGAAACTTTGCTAATAAAAGAACATGATACAAAGCACTTCACATGGGCTATTATTGGCATACCTTGTTCCAAGATGCCAAAAAGTATGTATAGGGATGTGATAGTTGACAACAAATGGTCCAACCCAATTGATTAGATGAAATTCCACTAAAATCTCAATTGGTTATTGAATCCTTCGAGAAGTGGGATCTTTATTTTTTGGGGCCTATCAACCCCTCATCGCGTCAAAAGTATTACATCTTGGTTTGCACAGACTATGTTACAAAATGGGTCGAATCCAAGACACTCGTCGGGGCCATTGAGAAAGTTGTTGCATAATTTCTGTTTGAAGATATATTTTTTCACTTCAGAGTGCCAAAAGAAATAGTCACATATAAAGGACCACAATTTAGTTCCCAGCAGATCAAATATCTCACAGAAAAGTACAATATTCACCACATGATTACCTCACCTTATCATAAACAAGCCAATGGGCAAGTGGAAAGCACTAATAAAGTTATTGAAGGCATACTCACCAAAACTGTGGCTAGTCACCGTCATGATTGGGATAACTGACTATCAGAGGCCCTTTAGACCTATAGGACAACATGGAGAAACACCACAAGTTTCTTCCCATTTGAACTTGTGTATGGTAAGAGTCATGTTTTCCCCATTGAATTTGAAATAAAATCATTGAGGATTTCTTTATAGGTAAATCTGGATTTAGCCACAACACATAAACACTGTCTATATCTTCTTAATGAATTAGATGAAATGAACTTGGAACCCTACATCATACCGACTTTGTTCAATGACAACGCACCAAGTGGTATGATAAATTTATTAAAAAGAAGGTGTTTCAAAAAGGTGATTGGGCACTATTATATGATTCCAGATTTAAGGATTTTAAGGGGAAGCTTTTCACTAGATGGTTAGGTCCTTATGAAGTGGATACCATTTAAAACAATGGGATTGTTAAGCTCATAACCATAGATGACTCACAAAATTTTCTACTTGATAGTGGCCATCATCTTCGGTTGTACCACCAACCACTTTCCAAGGATTCATTTGTTTCTCATATTGTTTCATATCCATGCTTTGAAATCATTGGGGTTGAAAACCATTTTCCTACACCACCTGTTACATAAAACTCCTTTAGAGCACAATTAAATGGGTTCCAGCTGAAAACCAACTTGTTGGTGGTTGACACTTAAAAAAAAAGTTTTATTTTTCTATTATTTTTGTTGATAATGCAATGATTTTTTTTGTCAATAATACTTCCAGGTCCAGATTTGCACAATCCGTTTAATTGATGATATTCGTTGCTGATTTGATGCTGCAACTTGCTTGTTGTAACTCATTGCCTGTTGTAACTCATCACTTTCTACAACTCATCACTTGTTGTAGTTCATCACTTGCTGTAACTCATTACTTGTTGTAACTCATCACTTGATGTAATTAATCTCTTTCTTGAAACTCATTGTGTGCTTGCTGCAACTCACTTTCTGTCATAAATCGTTTGTTGTTACTCACCACTACCAATTGCTTGCTTTACTCATTTCCGATACTCTGTTGTGACTTCGACAAATCTCTTTGCATGCTGAAATGATGGATCACATGCTGAACCTTTGGTGCAATGACATTGCAACTCTACATCAAACAAGATATTGACACTCGGTCTACCATGTTTCAACCACAAACTTCGCCAAATCCACTTATCATTACTACTGCTTCTTCAATGGTCGGATGCACCCAACTGATGACATGTCACACACACTTTATGGTAAGTACCAGCAGATATGTCATTTCCACTTGCTTGCATGACTTTGAGTTTTGAGGTGACATTTGGACTAGCGCCGCCAGTTTTTCCACATCAACCAAGGACGGTTTCCACCATTAGCTGGGGGGACACGTCATCTTACCATGTGTCGTATTGATTACCTTTCCTGTTCTTCCTAACACATCACACCGCCCCTTTATTATAATATGTTTTTCCACATTATGACATGACATTTTCACCATTTCACCATTATTACTAATTATGGAATAAAAATCAAGAACCATCAACTTCGTGAATTTAGAAACCTCTTCCCCAACTATGACTGCATGTCTGTTGCCAAAATATTCCCTGTTGAAACTCCACTGATAGTAACTTAACAAGGATTTTTCCATCCATGATGGGAGGATAAACTTTCCATCATGAGCCAGAGTCACTCGACCTCCTATGTAGTTATTCTGAGGCCTATCAAATTTTTTAGGACGCAGGCTGATTGGATTTCTTTGAGAAATTGCAAGCATTCGACAATGTTGTCTCCCTCGAATTTGCTCAAAACCTAGAAGGAGAAATCTCGAAGGTGTGTAGATTTCATGTTGATGTTTCAGAGGGGAATATCATAGAGGCTATAGTGATGTTGTGGTTGGGGGTGATTTGGTTCAGTAAAAGGCATCTATTCCAACATCTAAGGAGAATTTTCTGAGAGGTGAAGAACATGTTAAGGAAAAAGGTAATGGAATATAAATAACCTCACTACCCTCCCCTTGGCAAGATCTTTCTTATTTTATTCAGAGATACATTACTTGTGAAGGAAGATTTACCACTGTCTTCAATTACCACTTTATGTTGCTATCACACCTTCACCATGGGCAGTTTCTCAACATCCCCTACTTTTTGCTGGAATCCATGAAGTTAATGGATAACTCTATGCGTCGGTCTAAACATCCACAAGCATTAATTTCAAATCATGGGTTGATCAAAATTTTGGTCATCCATGCATTAGAACAGAAAAATGAGATGTGACTCAAATTCATCTCCCCTACTGAAACTCAGGTTTCAATGGAGGAAGAAAGCAATGATATAAATAATATGGCAGAGGATGAGGAACCAGGGATGAAGGAGCTAATTCATGACCATAATCTATTAATAGAAATAATGAGTCAGGAGACAAGGATTCTGAAATTAGGAGCGATACACAAATGGAAAATATGCATGTTGACACGACTATTGAAATGGAAGTAGAAGAAGAGGCAAGAGGAAATACAAAGAAAAAAGAGGCAGGAGGGGATATAAAAAGGAACTTAGTGTAGAGGGTATGGAAATAGACCAAGAAGACCCTAGGGAAGAATAATAGGTTGAGAAAATAGAGACACAGGGAGACCTCCCTGTTATGGAAAACATTTTGCCTCTACCTTCTAGTGATGAAGTGGAAATTACAGGTGAAAATCCCCTGTGGAAGAATGCAAACCTTGCCCTATCATAAAAGAACCTCCATAGAAGAAACTAGGGAAAAAGAGGCCATCTTGAGGAATTGTTGATGATTTCCCAAGAAGAAGGACCAGGTCCTCTTTGATAGCAGTGAAAACTCCATCATCTAAACCAAACGAACCTGCTGAAAATCTGACTGTTGCAAGGAAAGGAAGGACTAGAGCAACAATCGATAACTCTAGACTAGGTAAAACTGGATCCTTACTTGAGAAAATTAATCGTTTAAAGGAGGAAAATTCTAGGATCGAAGAACAACTTGGAGTTATGAAAGGGAAGTTCTGAGAGGAAGAAAAAACCATAGGGTTGGGGGCCCTAGCCCAAATTGCTCAACTCATGGGGAAATTACTTTCACCTCCAGAACCCGATACTAGGATATCAGAGGATAAGGAATCTAGGGAACAACTATGTTCATCATGTGGCGACGTCCTTAACCAAGAAGGATATGCACTAACACCGAAATTCATTTTAGTGAGAGTTTAGACAGAACATGTTGAGGAGAATGCATATTTTTCTAAGACTGCCCAAAGTGATCAAGGTATGACTAGGGATACTACTGCTACAAAATAAACAGTAGTACCCGACACAAAGATAAATGGGCCTAATAAAATTTTCGAGACAGATGTTGAAACTCTAGGAGGAAAGGATGTTGAAACTCCATAAGGAGAGAAACGATACAATGACAAAGAAACAAGGAAACCTTCCCAGTTTGTCATAGAAGAGCATGTCTAAGATGCTACTATCACACAAGTACTAGTCGTACTTGGCATGGAGAAAATTGAACCTAACCAAGTCACGAAAATGGATGTTGAAACTCCAGGAGGTGAGGTACACCATAGTGAGAAACCTGCAGAGGGAACTTATCTAGTTGACACACAAGAACCTGCCCAAGAGACTATTGTTACACAAGAATCGACAGCTACTACAAATGAGACATCTCAGCTTGAGGAAGAATGGAGCCGAAACATGACCCTTGATATTGATATACTAGTTGTTGAAACTCATAAATGGAAGGACATATCCCTGTCATTGAAGGTAGGGGAAATTCCCATCCAAGAGCATAAAAGGATTATCCGTGACCTCAAAGAAAATGGGTAGAAGAATTGGTGTTTCAGAAACAGAGGTGGGATACGTTGAAGGAAGAGAGAAAGCAGTTGAAGGAGATGAAATACCAGATCCAAGCCTTGCAGGTCAAAAAGGCAAAAATGTGTGGCATGGTACATGAATTACTGAATTGTAGGGGCCCTCCCCTACTTATCCATTATTCCTTCAAGAAAAAATCATTATTTCCCAATTGGTAGCTATAAAATAAGATAGACTCTGCAAGTTTGACTCCACCATTTCACTTCTGAAGACCTTATTTCACAATAGTCTTGCATATCAACATATTCTATGTGAATTATACATGCATGAGTTTATTTTGTTTGGAAAACACAAATTTAATCTCTCACAATACATTGGGGATATTCAATTGATGGATTTTACTTCATTTGTCAGTAACCAAGCAATGTGGAAGGCAACCCATGACATCATGAAAACAACTCATATAGAGAAAACATTATGGGAAAGAGGAGAACCTACCCCTGCCGCTGATACAACTAGGGATTATGTTGGCCCTTGACCAGGTTTTGTGGATATCTGATCAAGTTTGACCTATTTTTGGACTTTGACAKCCTGTYGAAGGAGGAGTGCAAGACGAAGCAGAGATCGTGGGATATCGGCCTCTTTTTGGGTCCTTTTTGGGATGTGGGAATATGTAATGGGAATGGGATGTCGACCCATGGGTTTACCCATGTTTAGGCCTATTTTGTATATATAAATAGATGCTTAGGCTAGATAGAAGTGGTGGTGCATCTATGTGATGTGAATGTATGCTAAGTGCAAGTAGAGTTTGTAAGTTCTTTGCRCATGACTGTATGAGACTTGCAGAGCTAAGTGCAAGTCATTGTAGTAATATTGTGGAAGGCTTAGTGCTAGAACGCAAGGAAGAAGGATCTAGCGAGMTGCGTAGATATTCTGTCCTRTGCAGAGTAAGGGTTTTGAGGCTCTGTGCTTGTACCCGATTGACTGAAGATAATAAAGAAGAAGAGTTGGTGGACGTAGCCCCAGGGTGGGGGTGAACCACGTAAACACTGTGTTGTTATGCTTTGTGCTTGTCTTAATGTGTTTATGACTCTCTTTCTAGGTGATTTGATAGATATAGATAAATCTGTTCATGCTTCGTGCTAATGATGTGTAAGAATGTTAGATCCGACTTCTGTGAATGTTCTTAGTGCTTTCTTCTGCTAGATCTGATCCATCTGTTTGTGATAAGTACTTAACTACATTAGATCAGTTTGAATGCTGCGAAGCTCTGTTTTATCAGCGAAGTAGGTATTGATTGCATATTGAGGATCTGACGGTGCTAAGTGCTCTATTAAGTATCATAATCACAGATCTGTGTCCTAGCTAAGGTTGCAGACACCTGAGTCTTGCAACCACCCCTGCCTCTACCTCATGTGAGACTTCATCTGCTTCGCAGGTGTTTTCGAAAGGGTCGGTCGTTAGGGTTTTGTTGGTGTGCTATTGTAGCATTGAACCCTGGGTCTGCCTCTGTGCCAACAAATTACAATAAGTTTCTTGGTTCAGAAGAATGGGTTGCCACTATGAATGATGTTCAACCATTTATCTTGGACCTCTTCCCCATATGCATTAATATGCAATTGTAGGAAGCTTTGGGGGGTATTTGACTCATATGAGAAGCCTCTGACGATGAGCTAAAAAGCAGGGATCCCTATGGGTACCCAAATTTTACTCATGCACTCTCAAGAGTAACCAGGTATAGGGATTGTATTAGGAACCGTGGATATAGGTGGCTTGGACTCATATACATGTTTCCCTTGATATGGCTCCCTATCAGAAGATATTGGCACATGTATCAGCTAAGGAAAGATGAGGATTGGTGGATAGATATGATGATGACCAATGGGTACACGACTATCCAAGAGGAAACTTCCCCAACATACAACCTCACTAATCTTCACCTCCAATACTTCCACCTCGACTCAGATTCTGACTGATTAGTGGACTGCATGAGGATATGCCATTGCTTTAGTTAGGGGGAGATGTTGGGTTCATGAATTGGCACCTTTTTGTCATCCTTTTATATTACTTCACATATTTTCCTATATCATCCATGCCTTTTTCGTAACCATTACTATCCAACATCTTGTCTTTTTGTCCAAGTATGCTAATTTCATATGATGACTCAATTCATTAAGTTTTGCCCGCATTTGGAATGATAACAATTTTTTTGGGTGTTTACTAACAAAGTATTGAGAACTACCTACATGTGTTGTTAATCTAGAGTTGTTGTTACTCCATAAGTGTTGTTAATCCAGAATTGTTGTTACTCCCGAAGTTTTGTTACTCCAGGAGTGATGTTACTCCCAAAGTGTTGTTACTTCCAGTAGACCGATGATGCTATCTAGAGACCATTCATGCTGAATGGGTTTCCAATCCATGTGAGACCTTAATGGCAATGACTTGTCTTCCTGATGAGGTGGCTATTTTCCAAAGTCATGAGTATTGTATTTGTCATAAGTTTGTTGTGTCAACCTTAATGATATGACAATTCATTGGGAAATATATGTAACCAATTGTATTTGTTACGACTGCTTATGAAAGATATTGAATATCTTCTCTTTTAGATTGTAATGAATAGCTTGAGAGTCAAGAGATTCTCAAGACTGTTCATAATTATCAATTTCTTAAGATTAGTTTAGAAGAGGGAGATTTTAAAATAAAATCATTTTTGCCCCCAAACTAGCTAGCTTTTTGGAACAATTAGTTTGGTCGATGAGAAAAAACATCTGTATATGTACTTCTCAAGTTTTGATTAATAAAGATCAGTAAGTTCATGGTTCAGTTTTATGTGTAATTAAGTTGGAGTTCATGTATCTTTTCTAGCCCTTGCTAAGGAGGAAGGCTCCTCCTCTTTAGTAGGGTTGTTGTTACTATAGTAATAGGTAGATTTTTATTGAGATTGATTGTTGTTAGTGTGTTTCAGATCATTGATGTTACTTATATTTACAATTTTTTGTGAGTGTTGTTACTCAAGCTATATTGTGAATCCAGTTTAGTTCATTGATTATTGTTGTTACATGACTCTTGTGTTGGATTGATTGATCTTAGTTTATTGAGAAATTCAGCTAGACTCAGAATGTTGTAGACAATTCCCTTTTACGAATCATCAACTTCATTTTAATTTATTTTGTTTAAGCAGAGTGTGTTTCTTTCCAATAGAATGAATTACTTCCTTTGCAGAAAGTGACTCTATTTCATTTCTAGCAAGAGTGTGATTTGTTTTACTTCCCATCAGAATGTGGTTTGTTTCCTTTCCAGTCAAGTGATTCCTTTCTAAAGCAAGTGTGTTTTATTTCATCTATGCAAGAGTGCATAGTTCCTTTCTTTCATGCAAAGCATGGATTTATTCCATTTACAGAAGTGTGGCTTTATTTCCTTAATGCAAGAGTGAGATTTGATCATTTATGCAAGAGCGATTTCATTTCAGCAAAGTGTTTCTTTAATTCAAAGTAAGTGTGCAACGTGTTTATTTCAGCAATGTGATTTCATTCCCAACAAGTGTGCAGGGTGTTTCCTTTCAGTAAGAGTGTTTCACTTACATAAATGTGATTTACAATTCAACAAGGGTGTTTTTCCTTTTAATAGTGTGTAACTTAGGCTGCAGTGTGTGTTTAATCCTTGATATTTTGTTCCTCAGATTACACAGGTAGAGAATTGTTGCCTGAATATATTTTGCACAATAACCTTGCAATAACAGACATACCCTGGGTTGACAATTAATGCATTGTTCACTTAGGTGACTCCGAGGGCCTTTCGAAGCTGGATCCTCCTACTCATCTCAAGTGAGAACTAGAAATGCTCAAAACATATCTTGAGGCTAACAATAGGAGATCATAAAGAGAGAAGGTTCCTGATAGAGAGAAGGTTACAGATGAATGCCTCTAAACTAGCTCAAAGAATTCCTCTCATTACAACACTTTCCGCGTGGAACTTTCTCTACTATTTTCAACTCCATTAAAGCATTCAATCTCACTTCCAAGGAATGTTCATCAGATATTCAGGTAGCCACAACCAACCAACATGCGTGACAGAAGGAATTATATGTAAGCTTTAATTGTTTACAATTTATTTGACATGGCACTATATTTCTATCCCTATCAAATATGTCAAATTGGCTATTTGTTGTTCACTGGTGGGTGGAAGTCATTTTTAATGGTAGTATATATTTATGTATGAGTGGATGGAAACCTATATCTCTATATTTATATTTAACAAGAAATTTTGGAACAAAATTTTAGTGGGATTCATTTACAGTGAAGATAATTTATAGTGTAATAGAAAAATTTAGAAATCTAGCAACATCACACAAGAAAGAAAGAAAACAATATTTTTTTTTTAACAACATCATAATGTGTCCAAAGAATGTTAAGGATTTTTGGTTTCCTTCTAATGAATCATCTCAGAGCTTCTAACCTGAATATTTTGAGATGGTTTGCACTCAAATGTCTGCAACAATCTTCATTCTAGAACCTTTTATTATAGAGTAGATGCAAAGGGTTTGAACATGTCTAGTTTGAGCATGTTCAGGTAATGCTAATTTATGTTTCTTAGAAATAATGAATCATCTTAGAGCTTCTAACCTGAAGATTTTGAGATGGCTTGCACTCAAATGTCTGCAACAATTTTCATTCCAGAACCTTTTATTATAGAGTAGATGCAACATTTTCATACATAGTAGATGCAAAGGGTTTGAACATGTCCAGTTTGAGCATGTTCATGTAATGCTAATTTATGTTTCTTAGAAATTGTTTTTTCACTGCGTCTAAAGGAGGGGTGGTGCAGTGCGGTGCGGTGGAAGAAAGCAGTGTAAGCAGTGAGTTATGAGTGAAGCTCAAATGATGAGGCAAAATCTAATGATGCATAGGAACCTAGCAGGGATAATTAATACTTAGCGTCAGGACTAATCAATACTCAACATCGTATTGATTAAAACACAACCATGAGATCGAGTACCAGAGCGAGGGATCCAAAATTGGATCTAGATCCGAGCAAAAGTATTAATGCATGCCGCCACCCCATCAATAAGAGTTCGAAGTTGAAATCTAATACCATTGGAGACAAATAAAATGTTTATATATATTTTAATCTCAATAATAATTTTATTGAGATTTTCCTATGTTTGACTTTGAAAATCAGAATTTTTTTTAAGTCAATGATGTAACTAATAATCAATCAATGACAAACTCATTGTTGTAGTTTTAGCCTCCAGCATGGACTAATAATGGTTTTGTCTATTTTTGGTTTCAACTCTAATACACAAAATATTCCATTTGTTGTTTCTCCTATGTCTTCGACATAATGCTTAAATCTTTCATCTAAATACTCCTTAGTCACATTTTCATTTATTTGATTTTTTATTTAATTGATTGTTAAATTTTAAATCCAAATTATAATACCAACTTGTTATTTACTAATTGTAAAGATAAAAAAACATAATAAAATACTAAACACACAAAAGGTTGAGAACACCTTGACACTCAAGTGGATATACCTATATATATATATATATATATATATATATATATATATATATTTGTTTGTTTGTTTGTTGTAAATGTCAGTCAGTTGCGAGGTCAACATTTCAACTGTTGGCTAAGAAACCACAACCTAGGGGCATCTAAGCCATCAAAATCACTAGAGGATCACACTCAACTTGGGTCGCACCAACTCTTAACATGGCTAGATTTTTGGGTGTCTCCTCGTAAACTCGGGTCGCCTAGCAAACAAAACCCACACCTTAACTGATTGAACTAGCGAAAATTGACTATATATATAAATTATATGGAGGAAAATTTTTCTAATATAATTTATTCATTATAATGATGAAATTTTATGAGATTAAAAAAAAGAAAAATTCTTAATTTAATTTTTAAAAAATACAAAAAAATTATAATTTGAATTCTAAGTTATTAATAAAAGAGGCCAAGCATTTGTTAACAAGGTCTATGGCTAAATCAATTTTACAAAATGATAAATTATTTTAAAAACACATAAATTTATATAAAAAGTATATTACTTCGATATAAATATATAAATATTGATAAATGTAAATTTAAATAAATAAAGTTATAATGATGTAAATATTGATAAATGTGAACTTAAATAAAATTAAATTATAATGAAAAATAATGGACCAACATAACTTATAAATGGACCAAATTTACAATATATATTTTACTTATTATTCAATATTATTATTACACAAGTAGGATTATGATACCCATACATTCAATAAAATAAGAATCAATTTTATTATTACACAAGTAGGATTATGATACCCATACATTCAATAAAATAAGAATCAATTTTACAAAAGCATAAACTTAAAAAGTAATTTTATAGGTAAATATGATAATAAAAATTTAAATAAAGTTAAATTATAATGAAAAATAATAGACCAACCTATTTATAAATGGATTAAATTTAAAAAATATATTCTATTTCTTATTCCATATTATATTATACATATCCATATATTCAATAAATGAATAAAAGAAGAGGGGAAGTCTCCTAAAGAAGATATTTTCTTTGGATCACTACTTTTATAAATAACTCTATTGACATATGATTATGGTATGTTGGAACTTATACACTATCATAAATTAAATTTCATAATCAATGTGATATAGTAAACAAAAGGAAAAAAAAAATTAAAGTCAAAAAAATCATTCAAAAACATTGAAAATAACATATCCATCTACTTATTATTTGGTTTGATATTCATTATTTATTATTATACACATACATACAAACAACATTCCCCCACCCCCAAAAAGAGACATAGATAACAGGAATGCATATTCATCTTATAACCAATAAATCATTATATTAATAGACTTCGTAACTATGTGGACACCCCTCTTCACATAAAAATCATAGTAAAATTAAAACTTGATCTCGTGGGACTTTTTGGAAAGCGAACACCTTATATTGATTATTTGTTTCCCTCCCCCTACCAGCACTCTAGATCTTGGGCCATTCTTAGATTTCTCGAAGCACTGTGATATTATTTCCTATACTTCTCAACATTGTCCCACCTAGCTGGGTTGGATTCTAATAATATAATGCCATGTTTCTCTCAAATCCAATACTTAATCATTGAACCCTACATATTATTAACTACCCAAATTAAAAAGCATTAAGTAATACACATTAGTTTAAATTTTCATAAACATTATTCTATTCATCCATATTAAACATAATGTAAATACCAAAGTTAGTATAAAAGGCATTAACTTGTAATAGAAATTCAAGACCAACATTATTGAAACTTTTGAATACAATAATTAGTATAAAAGGCATTACCTTGTAATAGAGCTTCAAGACTAACATGATTGACACTCAATACCATTTCCTCAAAATCTACAACAATGACATTTTTACCATCATAAGTATGAACAATTATTCTCAAAATCTACAACAATGCCAATCATAAGTATGAACAATTATAGGTTCCTTTGCTTAATAGGTAAGAAATTGATTACTAGAAAGGACAAACTAGTGAGCAATGACTATGACAATTAGACGCTGTAAACTAATTAATATGAAAATTAGAACCTGTAAACTAATTAACAACCAGGGGTTGTGATTGTACTTGGTCTGATCATGATACAATTAGTATTGTACTTGAATACATCAAGCATATTGCACAATCATATTTCTATGTCTCAAAGCATATCTATCTAGCTGTGATCCGGATTATTTTCGGCACGAAATGAGAGCAAAGATATAATAAATAAATGCACAGAGATATCGCAGATATTCAATAATATAACATAAATGTATCATAGATGCAACCATAAACACATATATACAGTAATACATGATTTCTATTAATGAAAGAAATGTACAGAGACTGCAAAAATAGAGAGTGAAAGACTCGCTAGAATGGTGGCAGCTTATCTCTGAGAAGAGATGTGACGGCTACTCGCATTCGCAAGAAGATGATGATCAAAATGAGGCTCTGAAGGCCTTTTTACAATAAACAGGAATGCCCAAAACCCTAGACATCCAAAAACCTAACACTAGGAGATGAAGCGCCAAAAGTCATGTGTGCCTCATTTGGGTAAGTTAGTGCATCAACTTTCTGAGGTCGTAATTTTTGCATACGATCTCCGTCTTAGGCGTATGATAGCTCATTGGAAAGGTATCGTCGAGGAGATTCATTTTGGGGGACCAATCATGCCTTCTATGATAATTGAGAATCTTGATCTCGAAAAACCTTCATTTAGGCCCTCAAAATAGCATCGAAAGTTAAAACTGCTAAAAATAGTAAATTGCCAAAATTGCCAGAAATCTGTTTTGAGCCAGTTGGAAAAGGTGGGTGGCCACCGATATCCACCTAGATCAATAATCCATCCTTAGGAAGCAATTGTATCCATTGGGTTGAGTGCCCCGGGGAGAGGGAAAATCGTTTGCTGAATCTGAATTTGCATCTTGATGAGCTGCTTTCCTTGTTGGAGAAGTTGCGCTGCTTAGCTTGTTGAAGGTTGTCACGAACATGTGGTTGGAAGGGTTGGAACTTTTTAACTAGTTTGGCTACATAAGATTCCTGTGTCTAGAAGGAATATTTACGCTTTTATACAACCTTGTCGACCTGCTTTTGTTGGATAAAAGGTGCTTGGGGTGAGGCTGTAGTGGTTGCACTATCCTTCTGTTCCCCTTTTGAACAGATTGTGAAGAAGCTAAATTTTGCAGTGTTGGCACAGGGGCAGACCCAGGGTTCATCTCCAAGAGCACACCAACAAGCCCTAATTATTGGCCCTTTCGACAACACCTGTGAAGCAGATGCAGTCTCACCCGAAGTAGCTATGGGGGGTTGCAGGACACATATGTCTACAACCAAGGGAATAAAAAGTGGATCTAATACAAGAACAACACAACATATAGATATCAATTACTAGCTTAGATATACTTCACACAACTATTTATCAGATCTAACACAATAATGCAATAACAGTATATCCATAAACAAGAGAACACAACATCAATCACACACAACACAAAGATGTACGTGGTTCATCCTCTCCCTAGGGCTATATCCATAGAACTGTGATTTATAATATATTAAGATGGAAGCATACAGTTCTTATCTACGCTCTTATCTTGCAGATCTCTGTCTTCTTCTCTCTCCCCTCCCTGCGTATCCAACTGCAGGGTTGATCTTCGCACCCAGCTGAAGATCTTACAATACAGAAGACCCTCACACCAACACTTCTCTCTCACACAATAGATTTCACTCAATCTCACAATAACAATGAACTCTCCACCAACTTAGCACCAACCCATCCCAGGTCCTCTTTGACCTTTATTTATACATTACAATAGCTCACTGACATCCTTAGATTGAAACCTAAGTGTCAAAACCCTAGATACCAAAACCCTAGGTGTCTAAAACCCTAGGTCAACTTGACCCGCATTTTCAGGGCTTTGCCAACCTGCCTTTCCTTCCTTCTCACGCGATGCTCCAAAGCAACCAACGGTGGATTTTTCTACTTGATGAGTTGTCCACTATTTGTCTTCCTTGCTGATCTGTCCATCATCGATCTCCTCATCCAATGACTTTCTTTCTCTTACTTCGCACCGTCTTTTCTGCTCTTCTGCTCACTTCGACCCAACGTCAGTTACTATGTCTTCAATGCAGTTCACATTCCATATTTTCTGCATTAATCTTCACCTACTTCCATACCCAAGGGCCAATAGGCCCCTTACACTCACCTATGACTCGTCCCGAGGCACTTCAGATCCGATCCTTCTGTTTTGCTTCGAATTCAGGCTGTGCGGAGTAGCCTGTGTTTTCTTCTCTTTCCTCCCCACTGTGTACAGACTGTCTCTTTTGTGTCTGGTACCCAGTTTCAACTACACCTGGTACCTTGACCCTTTTACTTATGATTTTAATGAGAGCTACGAGGCAATGGGTTATCATAATACAATTTCAACCGACTCCCATTCACCAAACCTTCCTTTCATTCTCCATTCAAAGTCTTCAACTACACATCTCCTCCTTCTGTAACATATCCAACCTTGTATGGTCCAAGCCAATGTGTTCTAAACTTTCATGGATGCTTCATAAATTTGATGTCGTATATCAATACCAAGTCACCTTGCTTAAATGCCTTCTTCTTGATGTGCCTGTCATGGTAGGATTTTTCTCTCTCCTTCTGTACCTGCTGATGAAATCCTACAATAAATATGTCTTCTTATAGTTCGACCAACTGCGCAAGCCTCTCTTGAACAATGCCAGTATCATCCATATCTGTAAAGGCTGCGATTCTTAAACTTGGGACCAAATATTCCATCGAGACAACTACTTCCAGACCATAAACCAACTTAAAGGGGGTCTGCATTGTAAGATTCTTGCAAGTGGTTCTATAGGCCCATAGTACTGCTGGTACTCTTAAATCCCAGTCATCCTTGTTCACACTACAAATTTTCGTCAGCACTGTCTCCAAAATATTGTTTAATGCTTCAACTGTCCCGTTTGCCTATGGATGGTAGGGTGTGCTCTTCGGATGATGGACTGCAAATTCCTCAGTCAAGACTTCAATGGTCTTATTGATGAAATGTGTGCCTTGATTGTTCATAAGGATCTTCGGGCATCCAAACCTAGTTATGATGTCATCAAATATGAAGTGTGCAGCTGTAGTTGCACTACAATCCTTAACTTCTCTTTCTTCGACCCATCTGGTCAAGTACTCTGTCACAGTGATTATGTATCTGGCTCCTGTGCGCTTCCCTGGTGGGTTTATAGGTCCCACAAAATCAATGGCCCATTTCTCAAATTCTTGTAGGGTCAGTTGTGGTACTAAAGGAATTTCATATCTTATGGATGGTTTCCCAACTCTTTGACATAAATCATAGGCTCTATACTAGTCCTTAGCATCTCTATGTAAGGTAGGCCACCAAAGGCCAGCTCTAAGAACCTTATGTATTGTTTCTTTCCCTACGTAGTGTCCTCCTGCGATGCCTTCATGAGCTTCTGTGAAGATCAATGATCACTCTGCCTCCATAACACACCTCCTCAATATCTCATCAGGTCCCATCTTGTATAGTTGTCCAGCTATAAGTGAAAAGTCTGCAATGCACACTACCAACTGTTTCTTTGGGGTGATTGTATATTCACTCGGTGCCATTTCTGTTGATAGGAACTGGACCATCTCTGCGAAGTGATCATCAATCTTTCTAATGGCCAACAACTGTGTATCCGACAGTGCATCCTCCAAAATAGTAGGCTCTTCTCCATGTTCTAACCTCAACAAGTGGTCAAGACCTTTGTTCATTCTTCCCGACTTAACCACAATCTCAAAATCATATTCCTGAAATAGAAGAATCCATCTGCATATTCTCCCCCCCAACACTGGTTTGTGGACTAGGTATTTCAGCATTGAGTGATCAGTAAACATTTTAAAGTGTCCTCCCAACAAGTAGTGGAGAAACTTCTGCAACGCATACACTGTGGCTAACCTTTCTCTCTCAGTGGTGGTGTAATTAATTTCAGTTGTTGATAGCTTCCTGCTAGCAAAGGCTAACGGGTGGTCAATGTCTCCAGCTCTCGGTTGTGCTAACACAGCTCCTAATGCAATAGAATATGCATCGACATGTACGTGAAATTCCTTGCTCCAATCTAGGAAAACCAGAATAGGCACAGTAACCATTTTCTATTTCAGTGTACCGAAGCTCTGCTCGCATTCTTCTGTCCAATTAAACCGACCGTATTTCTTCAAAATATTCTCCATGGGTTCTATGATCTGTGCATAGCCTTTAATGAACTTCCTGTAATATTCAGTGTGTCTCAGCGTAATGCACAACTGTTTGACTGAAGTAGGAGGGGGAAGATCAACTATAATGGCAATCTTAGATGGGCCTACCAGCAGTCCCTGCTTACACACAATATGACCTAACAACACTCCGAATGGTGAGAAGAAGATGCACTTCTTCAGGTTCAAGGCAATCTGACACTGTCTGCACTTATCCAACATTAATCTTAAACATTCAATATGATTTTGTAATAAGCTAAAAATAGTCCAATCATCAAAATATGCTTCCAAGAATTTATGTAGAAACTCCTTGAACGCTTCGACCACCACCCTGGAAAACATGGTTGGGGAATTCTTCAATCCAAACGACATCACTGTATACTGGTGGGATCCCCATTCTGTTTCAAATGTGTTCTTATGGCGATCTTCCTTGGCAATCCGGATCTGATGGTATCCTGAAAATCCATCTGTAAAAGAATATACCTCCTGTCCTCCTACATTATCTAACACTTCGTCAGTGAATGGCGTAGGGAATGGGTCATGAAAACATGCATCGTTAAGCTTCCTGAGATATACACAGATCCTGATCTCTCTCGTCTTCTTGTCTTGTACCACCATAGGGCTAATCCACTCTGACTCTTCAACAGGTTCTATGATTCTTGCTTCTATCATTCTGTCAAGTTCAATCTTCACTTTCTCCTTATATTTAGGGTTCAATATGTAAGGTCTCTGTTTAACTGGCCTTGCATCTAGTTTCAAAGGGATCCTCATCTCTCCCATGGGCCCTTTAATTCCCTTCATATCAATGAACTTGGTTGGAAACAAGTCCTAATATTCATGCAGTACCTCTGTGATATTGTCAATAGTGGCAACATCCCAATATTCTCCAACATTTGCAAGCTTCGGTGTTTTCTCTATTCCAATATTGAATTTTTTATTTTAATTGGTTGTCCAATTAAAGGTAGATCAATTCCTGGTCCTTCTATGTCTCTTTGTCCTTATGTTTCGATGATGTTCACCTTCCTAGGATCATCGTCTTCATCATCATTGATATTGTAACAAACTTGCAATTTATGGAGAGGCGCATTCCATTCATCCTCTTCTTGTTCCAAAGGGAGGCTTTTGCCTCCTCAAATAATTTTTGTCTTACGATCTATAACGCTTGATTCATTGTAGGATATTGGATTTCAAATAAAAAGGTAGTTACAAAGTTCTGAGTCATACCTTCCCAATATGCAGTGACAAGGTGCAGTTCTGCTTGTAGGTACCAATTGATAGGGGYTGTGTCCAGTGTGTTGATGAATTTGTGCACCCACTTCTCTTGAGGAATGCCACTCCAGGCTTCCTCACAACATTKCACATGGTCCTTTGGACAACTTCAACCTGTGTACCTAACTTCAYAGCCTTCTAYTTTCTCTGAAAACCGTGCTGTCATCAAAGTGCGACATTGTACCCATTCTGTAATGTTGTTTTTGTGTGTCCCCCACCATATTGCTGGAGTTTCTTTCAGGGCCTCATCCATTGCCAACAATATTTTTTGTATTGGTRCAATTTCTTCAAATTCCAACATGAAAGCTTCTAAATGATTTAGACCATCAAAGGTGTGCAAGTTACTTACCGTTGTGTCGATCCAATGAACGTCTATGGTTAATCTAGCACATCTCCTTGTATATACTTTGTACATTTTATTTTGCTAGTTCTCTAGTGCTTCTTCTGAGCTTGATGAACATGCGCTATCACTTCTCCATATTAGGTTCCCATCCGTCGTAGGATTAATGTAATCCTGTTGTCTGGCTGTTAATTTGTATATGTTTTCTAGTTCATATGCGTGGTCTTCTTCCCTGATGGGTTTTGTGTATCTCTGACCTTCGTTGGGATCCAAAGGTGCAATGACCCTAAGGCCATCTCCTTCAAATGTCATTCTTCTTTTATTTAAATCAACCATAGTGGAATTATTGAAATCCCAATCAATTCCTAACAACGCAGGGTAAGGACAACTATCATCAACTATCTCAATCACCTCGAAGTCTACAAATGTCCTTACTCCGTCGATGTCCACAAGGACAAGTTCCAATATTCCAAAGGGGCTCACAGCTTGCTGATTAGCCATCCTAATCCTGATAGGGGAGTAGATCAACTTAGGTTTTCCCATTAGTGCCCAGGTCTGGTGCCCAGGTCTGCTTCGTCATGACATTAACCTCCGACCCTAAGTTGAGGACTACATAGTCTATATCATACTCTCCAATTTAAGAATTCAGGTGTAGTTCCTTATTTGTCCTCTTTTTAGAGACTTGGTGTACTTCCCTATTCAACAAGGAATTTATCTTTCCTAATTCATACTTTCTGATTAAATTTTGTAGCTCTTGTACAGCGCTTTCATCCTGAATCAACTTAATACAAATATATAAGAATTCCATGAGCTTGCTTACCTCTTTTCCTTCTCCTAGAAGAGGATACTGGTCGAATGCCAAAGGCATTCCACATTCTCTTACTTCTGGTCATGTATTTGATGAAGAACCTTGGTCTCTCCCGAATTCTTTTCTTGCTTCCTCAAATATTTGTTTTTCTTTCTTTACATAAAAAACTTGTGTCTTCTCTGAAGCTTTCCTGAATCCTGATTCTTCTGTAGTCTTTCCTTGTGTCTCTCTGTCTTCTCCTGTAACATCACCTCCTTTAGTGATAACAACAACTCTAGGGTCCTCTCTATGAGGCTCAGCGTATATCAGTTTCACTTGCGGGTTCTATCGAGGTCCTCGTCTCTCCTGAATTTTGGCTAGCAACACAAGACAATCTTCGATAACATGTTCGAATGAGCTACAGTAGATGCAAGTGGTACAAGGGTTCTGACAGTCCCTTGCTAAGTGTCCTGGCTACACGTAGTTGTAACAGATGATCTGTCCTCTACCTTGACCCATACCTCCTCCTCTTCCTCTTCCTTTGAATCCACAGTGAGGGTGGAAGTTTCCTCTTCCTGGAGAATTGTATTGCGCAATGCTTCCTTCTTGCTATACTTCACCTTGAATTTTGTATATATCCATCGACCTTTCATGAATGAGGTCGTAAGCCCTACAATCCCTTTCATCATGTCCTACCGACTTACAGAACATGCATTACATATTTGTGGGTGTCTGAACATATTTTTGCATATAGTAACATTCACTAGGGAAATGACAATTTCTACATACCTCGCACCAAAGTAGGGTAACTTGCTTCAAAGGGCTCGGAGCTCTAGAGGCCAAGTATTCATGAAATAAGGGATAGTGTTCCTTGTCATGGCCTTCTGATTTGCATCTGATACACCAGATGTCTTATCTTTTATCTTTTCCCTTGTCTTTCTTCATATCTTCGACCTATAGAGATAAAATAGTTAGCTGACTCAAGATTTGACTCGTACCTGAGCTGGATTCTCCCATAGGGGTTAATTCTAACTTCATGGTGATCTCCAGCACCTCAGCCTACGAAGAAATCTTCTGTTGCATCAGAGGAACTCTGATGTGTGGTAAGAGAGAAACAATGAACCATTCCTTGTTCTGCTCATCTAGGATCTGAAAACTCAAATGGCCTGTCAAGGTCTTAAATCTCTGATCAAAATCCCACATAGGTTCAACTACTCTCTGTTTGATTTATTTTAGCCTTGTAATGCACTGTGAATCTAACTTAGGTTTCTTGAATTCAACAATTAGCGCAGTATTAATGACATTCAATGGTTTTGGTGCATTTCCTCAGACAAATTTCATGTACCAAATCAGTGTGCGATCTCTTAGGGTAGTACTGAGCTGAGCTCGTTTAATAGCTTCATCGGTGATATTCTTAATAATCCATACAAATTCACATAAAAACCAGTTCTTATCAGGATCTCAGATGCATCTCCTCTAAAGGTCGGTAACCCCATCTCATCTGCCATAGGTCTTCCTAGGATTCATAACTGAGTATGTGGTGGATTTCTAGTGACAGTGCTCAGAGCGCTCTGGTGACTCTGATTACTATGATTTATTAATGTTGCTGAAACAATAAGAGGAATAATAGTACTTACTTCAATAGTCGGTGCGGTTCCTGAGGTTTCTAGCTCTTCCCAGTGAGGTTCTTCAGCTTTCCCTTCCTTTTCCCTAGTGGATTATGAATGCTCTTTATCTATCAGATCTGCCTCTTCTCCACTATAGAATCTCTCATCCCCGTAGTTATGCTTAAATAGGTTCACAAGAGGGATTTCTTTGAATGCTCTCCCACTACGCGTATGTCCAACCTCTGTGTCGCTGTCGCTGTCTAAGTTCTTGAACATTATCCTTTTCCAATTTGACCAACTATTGTATATTCAAGATATTATTCTCATGCAATAGCATCTTGATCTTCAACTTCAAAAAGTGTAGAAATTTTCCTCTAGGTCCCTTAAAGAAATACCTCTCAGCTTGGCTATATGACTCTACTCTGTCAACAACAAACTCGGTGATATACCCTCTGATGGTACTATCGAACCAGTTATCTACTACTCTTGACACGACATTATCAACTCTCTTGAACTTCTTTATTAATGTCCATGTCCAAACCACAAGTGATCTAGATCTGATCTCAAATTGGGTGTCTACTAACCTAGATAGCTACTCATATAACTCCTGATGAATTTCTCCAAATAAAATCCCATGTATATCAGTAAAGATATATCTTCCCAACCAATCCTCTATACTAATATTAGGGTTCTTTTTCTGGGCTTCAATGAAGTCCTTTTCTTGATCCTCTATCCACTTTTGAATTTTTGTCTTCGATGGAAACCACCTTGACATTTCCTCAAGAAGATTCCTGTCTCAGCGATGGAACCATTTATTGGCACAGGGGCAAATCCAGGGTTCAGATCCAAGAGCGCACCAACAAGCCCTAACTACTAGCCCTTTCGGCAACACCTACGAGGCAGATGCAGTCTCACCCGAAGTAGATATGGGGGGTTGCAGGACACAGATGTCTACAACCAAGGGAATACAAAGTGGATCCAATACAAGAACAACACAACATATAGATATCAATTACCAACTTAGCTCTACTTTTCACAACTATCTATTAGATCTAACACAATAATGCAATAACAATATATCCATAAACAAGAGAACACAACATCAATCACACACAACACAAAGATGTATGTGGTTCACCCTCTCCCTAGGGCTACGTCCACATAAATGTGATTTATAATATATTAAGATGGAAGCATACAGTTCTTATTTGCACTCTTAGCTTGCAGATCTCTCTCTTCCTCTCTCTCCCCTCACCGCGCAACCAGCTGTAGGGTTGATCTTCACACACAACTGAATATCTTACAATAGAGAAGGCCCTCACACCAACACTTATCTCTCACACAATAGTACTCACTCAATCTCACAATAACAATGAACTCTCAATCAACTTAGCACCAACCCATCCCAGGTCCTCTTTGACATTTATTTATACATTACAATATCTCACCAACATCCTTAGGTTTAAACCTAAGTGTCAAAACCCTAGATACCAAAACCCTAGGTGTCTGAAACCCTAGGTCAAATTGATCCACATTTTTAGGGCTTCACCATCTTGTCTTTCCTTCCTTCTCGCGCGATGCTCCAAAGCATCCAACGATGGTTTTTTCCGCTTGCTGAGTTGTCTACGATCCATATTCCTTGCTGATCTGTCCATCCTTGATCTCCTCATCTAATGACTTTCTTTCTCTTACTTGCACCATCTTTTCTTCTCTTCTACTCACTTCGACCCAGTATCAATTACCGTGTCTTCCGCATAGTTCACATTCTGTCTTTTCTTCCTTAATCTTCACATACTTCCATACCCAAGGGCCAGCATGCAGTATGAGATACTACCTTGCAGCACGGTTTAGGTGGAACAATAGTTGGAACTACCTCTGGTATTCTGTAGAGATGACCCCCCAAAGTAACAATGACACTATGGGGTCGAGACTCATAAAAAACATGGTGTGTCCACATGTATGGTTGGCCCAAGAGGACATTATAGAAATCTAGTGGGGCAACATCACATAATACCCGATCCTTGAAGGGTTGGATGTCGTATGATAATCGACACTGTTGGCTGACACAGAGATCTTGTCCTTGGTGAAGCCACCTGATGTTGTATGGTTGCAGGTGTGGTGTTGTCAACAATCCCAACTGTTTGATGACCTTTGCTGAGATGAGGTTCTTCTAGCTTCTGCTATCAACAATAAAATGCAACGGTGTCCCCTTCACCCACATCCATGAATGAAAAACGTGCTCCCCCTCTTCAGGATTTGTTGGTTCTTCTGGTTGAATTGTTGCGGTCGCGACAATAGCAGTAGGGTCTGCGTCAATGATATGTCTTTTACCAGTATTTTCAGAATCAGATTATGAATCAGGGTTCGACTCCTTATCTTTGATCTCAGCCACCAATGAATTTTTTGAGCGACATTCATCGGTTTTGTGCCAGGGGATTTTGTGGAAATCGCACCATTTTTCGGTGTCCTTCTTTGTCTTCCCGTGACCCTTCTTTTCTTGTGGCTTGGACTAGTTTTCAAGAGACTATTTGTTAGGGCCATATTTTTCATAATTTGGTTGTTGCGGATTTGCAGACCCGAACTCCCGTTTTTTCTGGTGCTTAAATTTCTGCTCGATTCTAACAACATATCAATAAGCAGCACCGAGTGATGAGATGTCCAGAAAATCCATTTCAGTTTGGATGTATCAGTGTAGAGCCCCACTGTATTTCAGAACCAAATGTCATTCAGAGTCTTTGATACCCATCTTGGTGCGCAAGGTATGGAAGGTATTGGTGAACTCTGGAACTGCTTGGCCCCTCTCTTGCAGCAGTGTGGTCCATCTCATGTACTCATCCTCGTAGTTGCCAACAGGGTAATATTGTTCCTTTACTGCATCCACAAAAAAATCCCAAGTGGGCTCGACCCCATATACTCCAAACTCCTCTGTAGAACTTTTCTCCCAGTAAGTTTCCCACCAATGTTTGACATGGGGGATAACTTTAAGGAGTTTGAAGGTGATCGTTTCCCTATCGGAAAAATGGTTAACAGAGGAATAACCATCTAGCAGATTTAACCATTTGTCTAGGGAATCCACATCTATCTGTCTTTCAAATACAAGAATATCAAAATCAACTTGTACCTTGAAAGGCAAGGTGCTTCCAAAGTGGCCGCTTGATGAAGATGCGTCTGTTGCTATCGATAGGCGTTGAAGGATGTGGGAAAAATTCTCCATCAGTTCGTCCCTCTGTCACATTAGAGCTTGCTCAAGCAACATATTGATATGATCGTATGCTCCATCATTTTTATTTTCTTCCGACATTGAGGGTTTATTGGGTGCGTGATCTAGGTGGATATCAGTGGCCACCCACCTTTTCCAATTGGCTCAAAACATTTTTCTGACAATTTTGGCAATTTACTATTTTTAGCAGTTTTAACTTCCAGGGCCATTTTGAGGGTCTAAATGAAGGTTTTTCAGGATCGAGCTTCTCAATAATAGACAAAGACATGATTGAGCCCCCAAAATGAATCTACTCAAATATACCTTTCCAATGGGATATCGTATGCCTAAAACGAAGATCGTATGCAAAAGTTACGACCCCGGGAAGTTGATGTACTAACTTACCTAGATGGGGCCCACATGACTTTTGGCGCTTCATCTCCTAGGGTTAGGTTTTTGGATGTCTAGGGTTTTTAGCATTCCTGTTTATTGTAAAACGTCCTTCATAGCCTCATTGTAATCATCTTCTTGCGAATGAGTATAGCCGTCACATCTCTTCTCAGAGATAAGCCACCACCATTCCAGCAAGCTTGTTTCCGCTACATTTTATAGTTTCAGATTATTTCCTTATTGAATAGAAAACTAGTTTTACTGTATCTCTGTTATTTTGTGTTAAGCACCTATTAATAATTTGTATTCATTTCATTTTGCTCATAAAATCCGGATCAGTGGTATCAGAGCGGTCTGCTCCTTGTCATCTTAATGCATGTCCCCAACGAGGTCAGAGGACAAAGAGTTGGGTCTCGAGCTTGTTTCTCTTGAGGAAAAAATCTCTCGTACGCCCAAGTGAACTCTCATGGCAGTAGAAAAGAAAGATGACGGGACATGAGATCCTTTCAAAATGTTGATTGAGGAATCCCTCATGCAACAAAGGAACGAGATGATGGATAGTTTCGCGCAAATCCTTCGACGACTACCAACATGTGACACATCTTCTTCGAGCGGAGGCGCCACCCCCTTCAAGGTACAAATAAAATTCGATATTCCTATATTTGAAATCTAGATAGACGCAAATGTTGTATACGAGTGGTTGAATCTACTAGAAGGGTATTTTTCTGTCCATAACTTTTCGAATAGAGAAAAAATTACTCTTGTGCTCCTCAAAGCCGTTCCCTATGTCAAATATTGGTGGGAAATTTTCTGTGAGCAAAAGGAAACAGAGGAACCCTCATTATTTATAGTCATAGCCACCTGGGAATCCTTCAGGGATTCTATAAAGGAACAATACTACCCTGTTGGAAGTTATGACGACTTGTATACCAAATGGACCACATTGCGGCAAGAAAGAGACCAAGCAGTGCCAGATTTCACAAATATCTTTCATACCTTGTGCATCAAGCTGGGTATCAAAGATTCAGAGCGATCTCTGGTGCTCAAGTATCGTGGCGCTATGCCTAGATACATCCAGACTGAAATGAAATTTTTAGACATCTCATCCTTGGGTGCAGCCTAGCGATATGCCGTCAAAATAGAGCATAAGCTCAAACAAAAGACGCGACAATTTGGGCCTGGGAACCCCTCACAACAAAAGCCAAGAAAGGGTTTCCCCAACCGACAGAAAAAAGGACAGAGAAAAGATGGACAGTATTAGGATAACTAGTCCAAGATGCAAGCAAAGAAGGACACTAAAAAGACAAAGAAAGATACCGAGAAATGGTGTGACTTCCATAAGAGTCCTTGGCATAACACTACTGACTTCCACTCAAAGAAGTCACTGATGGCCAAAGTGAAAGCCTATGAATCAGATGCGGGTTCAGACTCTAAGCCAAAACCAGAAAGAGGAAGATAGATCATTGACATGGAACCCAGTGCCACTGTTTCTACCACCAAGCTCCAGCCTGGTGAACCAGATGAGCCAGAAGAAGGAGAACGCCTCTTCCATTCACAAATGTGGGTAAAAGGCAACCCGTTGCAATTCATCGTGGATAGCGGTAGCCAAAAGAACCTCATCTTAGAAGAGGTCATCAAGAAGCTGACCCTTTCGAAAACACCGCACCCACAACCCTACACCATTAGATGGCTCTGTCGAGGAAGTGATCTCTGCGTCAGCCAACAGTGTTGAATTTCGTACGACATCAAGCCCTTCAAAGACGAGGTATTGTGTGATGTTGCTCCTCTCGAAGTTTGTGATGTTATTTTGGGCCAACCTTATTTATGGAAATGTCATGCGGTATATGAGTCTAGGCCTCGTAGTGTTATTATTACTTTGAACATGAAATTATACAAGATACCCAAGGCAGTCCCACCTAGTTCTGATTCCTTGATCTCTGCTAAGAAATGTAGGAAGGTTATCTCTCATACAGAGAAGTTTTTCTTCTTCGTGATTCACTCTCAGAATAATCAAAAGATCACAGCCACATCTAGGGTCTCTACAACCGACCTCTCCACACAACATAAGCAAGTAGATAAGGTCATGGAAGAATACTTAGATATCTTCTCCTCACCTACCGGTGTACCTCTGCACTTCTAGGTCAATCACCCCATCGATCTGACCCCCGACACATCGTTTCCCAATGGGCCAGTCTATCTTTTCTCTCTGTTAGATAATGAGAAGATCAAGTGACAGATCCAAGAAATGCTCCACAAGGGGCACATCCATCCCAGCTCATCACCTTGCGGGAGCCCAATTGTGATGGTACAGAAGAAAGATGGAACCTGGTGACTCTGCATTGATTACTAGGCTCTGAATAAAATCATAGTCAGAAACCGATACCCAACTCCCCGAATCAACGACCTCCTTGATCAACTCACGGGGGCCAAATAATTCAGTAAGATTGATCTGAAGTTTGGCTAGCACTAGGTCCCGATAGAACAAACAAATGTATGGAAAGCCACCTTCAAGTCAAAGGAAGACCTTTTTGAATGGTTGGTCATGCCCTTTTGTTTGACAAATGCTCCAGTCACTTTCATGAGGATGATAGATGATATCCTGCAACCATTCACCAATAATTTGTAGTGGTGTATCTGGATGACATTCTCATTTACAACAAGACTTGGGTCGAACACTTGTAGCATATTTAGTAGGTTCTGCACACCCTGTGGCAGCACAAGCTATATGCCAACTTGGAAAATTCTCCTTCGGCATGGACAAGGTCTATTACCTGGGCTACATAATTGATCAACATGGCGTACAAGTGGATCCATCTAAGATCCAAGTCATCTGTGACTGGACAACCCCAACCACACTCACTGAGCTTCGGATTTTCTTGGACCTTGCCAATTTCTACCGCAGGTTCGTGTTGGGATTCTCCCATATTGCATGGGCCCTCAGCCAAATAACCAGGGGTGGTGGTAATAAGAAATTTACATGGGGTTGGTCCCAACAACAAGCGTTCGATGATTTGAAGCAGTGCTTGTACTCAACCTCAGTACTCTCACTACCAGACCTGCAACAACCCTTTGAGATAGAGACAGATGCTTCAGACTATGTGGTGGGTGTCGTTCTCACTCAGCACGACCACCCCGTGGCCTATCATAGTGAGACACTATCAGATGCTATTCATAAGTACCCTACTTACGAAAAAGAAATGTACTCCATTGTGAAAGCATGCTGCCAGTGGAGACATTACATTCTTGGGGAGGAGATAGTCATCCACACTGATCATAAGCCACTGCAGTTCTTGCAGACACAAGGAAAATTGCAGAATGATCGCCCTCAAAAGTGGTCCACATACTTGCACCAATTCCACCTCAACATCAAGTATAAAACATGAATAACCAATTGCGTCGTTGATTGCCTCAACAGACTGCTAGTCGCGACACTCACCGCGGTGCTAGAATCATGCGGCCATGAGACATATGGATGGCCCCAACTCTATGAGACAGACCCGGACTTCGCCACCACCTACCAAAAGTTGGGTGCAAATGCAGTTGTCGATAATTTCCATCTTTAGGATGGGTTGTTGTGTCATCTGGGCCATATTTTCTTTCCATCAAGTGAGTGAGTGAAGCTGATCTGGGAAGCCCACTACAGTCAGGTGGCAGGACACTTTGGCATCAAAAATATAGTGGAGATGCTACAGAAACATTTCTACTGGAGGAAACTTTGATAGGAGGTCAATAAGTATATCAGGTCCTGCACTGCCTGCGCTATTGCCAAACCGATCACTAAGAAACAAGGAATGTACGCCCCTCTTCCTACTTATGACAGGCCATGGGAATCCATCTCAATGGACTACATGTCAGGCCTCCTTTCCACAAAGTGGGGAAATGTCTGTGTTTTTGTGGTTTTTGATCTCTTTTCTAAGATGACGATTCTAGTTGTCTGCAAGAAGAACATCATAGCAGAGGCCACTACCAAGCTCTTCTTTGAACGCGTCCAGGTACATTTTGGAATACCAAAAAACATTGTCTCAGATCAGGACAGTCAATTCCTCAACACATTCTTTTCGAGCCTCTGGTCACTGCTAGACACTAAGCTCACCAAATCCACGACCTTCCACCCCCAGACAGATGGCCAAACCGAGGTCGTTAATCGAATGATTGTGCATATCCTTCACATGTATAATTCAAAGAACCCTCACACATGGGATGAGATCCTTCTCTATGTCCAAAATATCTACAATCGAGCCTTGCATAGCTCAATCGACCACAACCCCTTTTAGGTGGGGTTGGGATTCCAACCATTGGGTCCCATAGATGTTTCACTTCCCCTTGCGGTCACCTCGATCGACTCATATCCTGCTCCAACTGAAGCTGACAAAGCCACCCGGTTCATTGAGCAGATCCAACACATCCACCAATAGGTTCAGGATATCCTACAGAAGTCCAATGACAAGTAAAACCAACGCCATGATCAACATCAGGTGCCACATAAGTTTCAGGTGGGTGACAAAGTTTGGTTGCACTTGCAGAAAGAATGCCTCACAGGACCCCATCGGAAGCTTCACCCACTCCGTTATGGGCCGTACACCATAACCAAGGTCGTGGGGGGTAATTCTTTTGAGCTCAACATTCCTCCTTTCCTTGGCCTGCACCCAGTGTTCAACATGGATCTCCTTCACCCTTATTTCCCACCATTATTGGACACCTCAGATGTGGAAGAACAATGAACACCAACATAACTCAACCCTGACTGCATACAACAAGCATCCAGTGATCATATTGTGGACACAAATATCAAGGGCACTTGACAGCAAAGGATCCAACTTTATTGAGTCGTCAAAGCAGAGCAGCTCTTACACCAAGGCAAGTGGCTCACCTGGGGAAAAATTCAATAGAAATTTCCTCATCTGATGGGGGAAATCAAAGCAATGGATACCATTGATTCATAAGGAGGGAGGATTGATCTAGGTGGATATCGGTAGCCACCCACCTTTTCCAACTGGCTCAAAAAAAAATTCTGACGATTTTGACAATTTACCATTTTTAGCAGTTTTAACTTCCGGGGCCATTTTGAGGGCCTAAATAAAGGGTTTTCGGGATCGATATTCTTAATGATATTCGAAGGCTTAATTGATCCCAAACAATGAATCTCCTCGACAATACCTTTCCAACAGGCTATAATACACCTAAAACATAGATCGTATGCAAAAGTTATGACCCCAGGAAGTTGATGTACTAACTTACCTAGACGGGGCCCACATGACTTTTGGCGCTTCATCTCCTAGGGTTAGGTTTTTGCATGTCTAGGGTTTTTGTAATTCCTTTTTACTGTAAAAATTCCTTCAGAGCCTCATTGTAATCATCTTCTTGTGAATGAGCGCATTCGTCACATCTCTTCTCAGAGATAAGCCGCCACCATTCCAACACTGTTTAGTTGGAACAATAGTTGGAACTACCTCTAGTATTTTGTAGAGATGACCCCCCAAAGAAACAATGACACTATGGGGCTGATACTTGTAAAAAACATGGTGTCTCCACATGTATGGTTGGCCCAAGAGGAAATCACATACATTTAGTGGGGAAACATCACATAATACCTCATCCTTGAAGGGTTGGATGTCATATGATAATCGACATTATTGGCTGACACGAAGATCTCGTCCTTGGCGAAGCCACCCGATGTTTTATGGTTGCGGGTGTGGTGTTGTCGACAATCCAAACTGTTTGATGACCTCTGTTGAGATGAGGTTCTTCTGGCTTCCACTATCAACAATAAAATGCAGCGAGGTCTACTTCACCCACATCTGTGAATGAAAAAGGTGCTCCCCCTCTTCAGGATCTGTTGGTTCTTCTGGTTGAATTGTTGCGGTCGCGAAAATAACAGTGGGGTCTACATCAATGATCTATCTTTTCCCATTATATTCAAAATCATATTCTAAATCAGGGTTCATCTCCTTATCTTTTATCTCAACCACCAATGACTTTTTTGAGTGAGATTCATCAGTGTTGTGCCAGGGGATTTTGTGGAAATCGCACCATTTTTCGGTGTCCTTCTTTGTCTTCCCGTGACCCTTCTTTTCCTGTGGCTTGGACTAGTTTTCGAAAGACTATTTGTTAGGGCCGTCTTTGTCATACTTTGGTTGTTCCATATTTTCAGACCCAAACTCCCATTTGTTCTGGTGCTTAAATTTTTGCTCAATTTTAACAACATATAGATAAGCAACACCGAGTGATGAGATGTCCAGAAAATCCATTTCAGTTTGGATGTATTTGTGTAGAGCCCCATGGTATTTCAGAACCAGATTTCATTCGGAGTATTTGATACCCATCTTGGTGCGTAAGGTATGGAAGGTAATGGTGAACTCTAGAACTTCTTGGCCCCTCTCTTTCCGTAGTGTGGTTCATCTCATGTACTGGTCCTCGTAGTTGCCAACAGGGTAATACTATTCCTTTACCACATCCACAAAAAAATCCCAAGTGGGCTCAGCCCCATATATTCCAGAATCCTCTATGGAACTTTGCTCCCAGTATGTTTCCCACCAATGTTTGACA
>ML781074.1:926912-947728 GCA_009831015.1 Picea engelmannii
TTTCCTAGCTTTCACTACTTCTTGTTCTAAGGCTTCACATCTTGCCTTCTTTTCTGATAATTGTCGTTTCAAAATGTCTTCGATTTTCTTTACCTCTTCTAATTCCACTTTTAGTAGGACAAGGTCTTCATCAGGTTCTTTATTGTCTTTCTAGAACTGTATCAACAATTGTCTTTTCTTTCTGTTCTTAATTCTTAGTCTGTCAATCTCTTCCAATGCACTGATCAGTTCTCCTTCAATGTCAACCACAACTTCTTCTTCATTAGCACCACTTCCTGTGCTTTTATTATCATAATCCTCTTTAGCCATAAGTATAAAGCCATTTAGTTTATCTTCAATAGAGGACTCATTGTCTTCATCATCTAAAGGATCATCATCATCGTTTACGCAAAGACTTTTCTTCTTAAAGTTATTCTGTTTAAAGAAATTTCTATGTTTGTGCTTCTCCTCATCATCACATGTCTGATCCTTTCTTTTGTGGGGACATTTATTTTCAAAATGACCTATCCTACCACAGTTGAAACATTTGAAAGGCAGTTTACCTTTGTATTTGCTTGATCCCTTCTTCAGTCTCTTCACAAATTTTTCTACAATTTCATCGAGCTCAGAATCCTCATTCTTGTCTACTTTAAATGATGCTTCTCTAGAGGTGGGGTTATCTTTAACTATTCTCATTTCATATGCAGTCAATGTTCCAAGAAGTTGACCAAACTCCAAGGTTTTTAGATCATTAAGTTCTTCTATAGCAGAGACCTTCGGGTTGAACCTATCTGCGAGAGATCTCAAGATTTTATGAACCTATCTGTTCCTCAATTTTTTCACCAAGTGATTTCATTGCATTTATCATTTCTTCTACTCTCAGAAAGTATTTTCCAACAGTTTCATCTTCCTTCATCTTCAAATGTTCAAACTATATTCTATAGGTTTGAAGCTTGGCATCCTTTACCTTCTCATTACCTTCATAACTTCTAATGAGTTTGTCCCACATTTCTTTGGCAGTTCATAGGTGCATAACTTTTATGAATTCCGCTTCTACAAGCCCACTCAAGATAGCATTCATAGCCTTAGCGTTGAAGCTAAATTCTAGCTTTTCATCCTTATTAGATAGTACAACTGGCTTTACATAACCAATATCTACCACATCCCAGACCTCTGCACCTAAAGCCATTATGTAGGTTCTCATTCTAACTTTCCAGAAGGCAAAGTTTGTTCCATTGAATAGAGGGGCCTTATTGCTTGAATTTCCTTCATGGCTTGACATGTTTAAGCTCTAGGATCTACCCTTAGGTAAAAGGGGCCGGCTCTGATACCAATTGTTGGAAAACTGAGAGGGGGGGGGTGAATTAGTTGTTATTGTGCTTAAACAATTGTGCTTATTTTAAACTCTTTACACAACATTTAATGACAGTCACAATAATGCAGGGAAGTAAGCAATAGAACATTCAACAACAGTCACACATATGAGATACACAGAGACATATATTTCTTGAGGAAACCAATACAGGGTAAAAACCTCTTCTTATTTATATGATAAGTAATATTTACATTCTTTACATTATCATACATATGAGCACCAACTCATAATGAGGCTACAACCTCTGTTTTGCAAGCAACAACTTGCTGAGAGCACCAACTCTCTRTTTTCTCTAGCACCTACTAGAAGGAAGCACCAACTCCCTGGTTTCTCTAGCACCCACTAGAAGGAAGCACCAACTCCCTGAGTGTTCCATCACCAACTGGATGGTAGCACCAACTTCCTAAGTGTTCCAGCACCAACTATATGCACGCACAAACTTCCAGTCACACAGGCACCAACCTGTATAATCGAGAAGAACAGTTCTCCCTTGCACCACCCTACCACCCTGGTTTCTTTGGCTGCAACCAGATGGAAGCTACAAATCCCTGTGTTCAAGCACCCACTTGAACCTTTGAGAACAACAGTCCTCCCTAGCACCTCCCAAGCACCTTGAAATATAAATTTTGCTATATATATAAGTTTATCACAGTGATACCATATTTATCATTGGCTTACTAGGATTATCACTGTTCTGCTATGCTGATCTATTCTCTTGTAACAGTGTCTCTCTGTCTGCATCTTCTTGCGATTTCCGATCTTCTGTTTTTCTCTATAAGAGCACCTCAGCCTTCCTTTAGTTTCTCACTGTCTTTTTTCACACCTCCTTGCACTTTCTGTGCTACTGCCTTTTATGCTATGTGCGCCCTTTGCATTTAATGCACCATTCCTCTTCTCTGTATTCTAGCTGCTGCACACTCCTCCTTCTACACTCCTGAATCCCTCCTGACAACAACAACCCCCATCTCTTCTTTGTTCAACATACTTATAGTCTTTGTGCACCTTATGCATGCTATCTCGCCATGCTTCTGCATGCTCTCTCCATGTCGAGTGCTCTACCTGATCATCATTGCAACTCTTCAGCTTCTCTGGCGGTTCAACCCACACATCCATCATCACTGGGTGTAATGCTGAGATTCCTTGGCCTGTCTGGCAGTTGAGACTCTTCATCTTCTTCATCATAGTCAAGTTCATCCCCTCTGTTGCAGTTACAGGCTTCAACACTCTTCCATCTATTAATTTCCTCTATGAATAGTCTTCATTCCACTGGCAGATGCCTTGAGACTCTTCAGTTCCTCTGGAAATCACACTGAATTATCTTCGAGTCCTTTGGCAGAAACCATCAGTGATTTCTAGTAGTTACAGAGCGAACCTTGAAATGGAGCCTAGCTATGCTAGCTCCTTCCACTTACGTGACCACCAGCGGTGACCACCGGCTACATCGATATTTCGGCATTTTGGCATTCGGCCTTTCGGTATTCCTGTGGTGAAGAGTTATCTTGACACTCATTGTCGTGATCCCTGAAACTCCGAAAAACAAGGAGCTTAAATCTTCGAGCTTTTCTCTACAGCTCTTCGACGATGTGACCACCAGCTGTGACCACAACCTTATTAAAAAATTGCATTTCGCAATTTTTTGTTTCAGCACTTTGGGAATCCTATGATGAAGAGTCTTAGGTCTTGATCCCTCCATCCTAGTATCCAAAATTGTCCTCCTACTTTCGGGATTTCAGCGTTTCACATTTCGCGATTCTGGGACTCCTGATGATGAAGAGTCTTGACTCTTCCAACTCCTGGTATCCAAAAATGTCCTCCTTCTTCAAGGATTTTGGCATTTCGCATTTCGTGATTCCGGGACTCCCGATGATGAAGAGCCTTGATTCTTCCAACTCCCGGTATCCAAAACTCCGAAATGGAGTTATTTCCCGGTCTGCGAAACTCTTTGTTTATGTGCCTATTTTGGGATTTCGACGTTTCACATTTCATCATTTCGACATTTCGACACTCCTGTGGTGAAGTGTTTTGACACTTCAACTCCCGGTATCCGGTACTCCGAAATGGAGTTATTTCCCGGTCTGCAAAACTCTTGTTGATGTGCCTCTTTCGGGATTTTGGGATTCCGGATTTCGCAACTCCGGGATTCCTTTGATGAAGAGTCTCGACTCTTGACTCTTCCAACTCCCGATATCCAGAACTACGAAATGGAGTCTTTGAAATGCTCTGATCTTTCGCCTTTCGGTATTTCGGGGTTTGCTACTTCAAAGGTTAATGTTCCTTTGATCTTTGATTTCCTGGTCTACGAAACTCTGAAATGGAGTCTTTGTGATGCTCTGATCTTTCGCCACACGTCCGTCCCTAATCAATTCTCAATCCAACGACTCAGATCATTTCGCCATTTCGCATTTCGCAATTTGGAAGGATAGAGCACTTCCTTACTTTGACTTCTTGGTCAGCGAAATGTTGATCTGTGACCACGTGTCCTACCCGAATATGGACGGTCCTCCTTCTTTCGAGATTTTGTAAGCCCGCTTCACCTTACACTTTAAAGAACGTGCAGGTTCTCCTAGATCCAACGACGGTCGGACCCCGCACTCGGATCTAACACCCGAGATCTGTCCTCCATCTACGCGCTCATCCTATCTGAGTTTAGATCTGATAGTCATCGGGAATTCTGAATGAGATCCAACGATCACTGTCGCTTCTCCTCCCGAGCTTACGCATCCTCCTGACTTGGAAGAATTTCTAAGTGTCAAAGGTAGTGTATGCTTGTCATTGATGGCAAGTATAGTAGCGATGATGGCTTGAGTATAGGTACAATGTGTCAGGCGGGCACCAGAAGTATTTTGGGGAGACGCAACAAAGCAAGCTCGTGAATACCAGAAGAGATAGTGCAGAGGTGCACGCAGAGTGCAGAGTGTGTTTGTCATTGATGGCAAGATCAGAGTGTGCATCGGTGGCAAAACAGGAACAACTTAAGATCAAGAGGATTAGCGCAAAGTTGCATGCAGTGCATAGGTGTCCATGAGGGATGAGGTTAACTCATTGCCAAAGCTCAAGAGAGATAGTGTACTCAAGATCTCAGGCAGATCAAAGGTCGAGGCCTTTGACACTTAGAAATTCTTCCAAGTCAGGAGGATGCGTAAGCTCGGGAGGAGAAGTGACAGTGATTGTTGGATCCCATTCAAAATTCTCGATGACCATCATATCTGAACTCAGATAGGACAAGCGCGTAGATGGAGGACAGATCTCAGGCGTTAGATTCTAGTGCAGGGTCTGACTGTCGTTGGATCCAGGAGAACCTGAACGTTCTTTAAAGTGCAAGGTGAAGCGGGCTTACAAAATCCCAAAAGAAGGAGGACCGTCCATCTTCGGTCAGGACACATGGTCATAGATCAACATTTCACTGACCAAGAAGTCAAAGGAAGGAAGTGCTCTATCCTTCCAAATTGTGAAATGAAAAATGGTGAAATGATCTGAGTCGTTGGATCGAGAATTGATTGGGGACGGACGAGTCACGAAAGATCAGAGCACCACAAAGACTCCATTTCGGAGTTTCGCAGACTGAGAAATCAAAGATCAAAGAAACATTAATCTTTGAAGTAGCGAACCCCAAAATTCCGAAAGGCGAAAGATCAGATCATGTCAAAGACTCCATTTCAGAGTTCCAGATACCGGGAGTTGGAAGAGTCGAGAGTTGAGACTCTTCATCAAAGGAATCCCGGAGTTGCGAAATCTGGAATCCCGAAAGAGGCACATCAACAAGAGTTTTGCAGACCGGGAAATAACTCCATTTCGGAGTCCTAGATACCAGGAGTTGAAGTGTCAAAACATTTCACCATAGGAGTGCCGAAATGTTGAAACGACGAAATGCGAAATGCCGAAATCCTGAAATAGGCACATAAACAAAGAGTTTCGCAGACCGGGAAATAACTCCATTTCGGAGTTTCAGATACTGGGAGTTGGAAGAGTCAAGACTCTTCATCATCAGGAGTCCCAGAATCGCGACATGAGAAACGTCGAAATCCCGAAAGCAGGAGAACAATTTCGGATACCGGGAGATAGAGGGATCAAGATCCGAGACTCTTCATCATAGGAGTCCCGAAGTGCTGAAACGCAAAATTGCGAAATGCAATTTTTGAATAAGGCTGTGGTCACATCCGGTGGTCACATCATCGAAGAGCTGTAGAGAAGAGCTCAAAGAGTTAAGCTTCTTGTTTTTGGGAGTTTCATGGATCACGAAAATGAGTGTCAAGATAACTCTTTACCATAGGAATACCGAAAGGCCGAATGCTGAAATGCCAAAATATTGATGTAGCCGGTGGTCACCATCGGTGGTCGCATAAGTGGAAGGAGATAGAATAGCTAGGCTCCATTTCAAGGTTCACTCTGTAACTGCTAGAGATCACTGATGGTTTTTTCCAGAGGACTCGAAGAGACTTCAGTGTGATTTCCAGAGGAACTGAAGAGTCTCAAGGCATCTGCCAGTGGAATGAAGACTGTTCATAGAGGCGATTGACAGATGGAAGAGCATTGAAGCCTGTAACTACAACAGAGGGGATGATATCGACTATGATGAAGAAGAAGAAGAGTCTCAACTGCCAGACAGGCCAAGGAATCTTAGCATAACACCCAGTGATGATGGACGCACGGGTTGAACCGCCAGAGAAGATGAAGAGTTGCAATGATGATCAGGCAGAGCACTCGACATGGGGAGAGCATGCAAAAGCATGGTGAGATAGAATGCACAAGGTGCACAGAAACCATAAGTATATTGAACAAAGAAGAGATGGGGGCTGCTATTGTCAGGAGGCATTCAGGAGTGTAGAAGGAGGAGTGTGCAGTAGCTGGAATACAGAGAAGAGGAATGGTGCATTGAATGCAAAGGGCGCACAGAGCATAAAAGGCAGTAGCACAGAAAGAACAAGGAGGTGTGCAACAAAACAATGAGACACTAAAGGAAGGTTGAGGTTCTCTTGTAGAGAAAAATAGAAGATCAGAAATTGCAAGAAGATGCAGACAGAGAGACACTGATACAGGAGAACAGATCAGCATAGCAGAACAGTGATAATCTTGGTAAGCCAATGATAAATATGGTATCACTGTGATAAACTTATATATATAGAAAACTTTATATTTTAGGGTGGTTGGGAGGCGATAGGGAGGAATTTTGTCCTCAGAGGTTCAAGTGGGTGCTTGAACATAGGGAGTTGTAGCTTCCATCTGGTTGCAGCCAGAGAAACCAGGGTGGCAGGGTGGTGCAAGGGAGAACTGTTGTTCTCGGTTATACAGGTTGGTGCTTGTGTGAATGGAAGTTGGTGCTTCCATCCAGTTGGTGCTGGAACACTTAGGAAGTTAGTGCTTCCATCCAGTTGGTGTTGGAACACTTAGAGAGTTGGTGCTTCCTTCTAGTGGGTGCTAGAGAAACCGGGGAGTTAGTGCTTCCTTCTAGTAGGTTCTAGAGAAAACAGAGAGTTGGTGCTCTCAGCAAGTTGTTGCTTGCAAAACAGAGGTTGTAGCCTCATTATGAGTTGGTTCTCATATGTATGATAATGTAAAGAATGTAAAGATTACTTATCATATAAAGAAGAAGAGGTTTTTACCCTGTATGGGTTTCCTCAGGAAATATCTATCTTAGTGTATCTGATATGTGTGATTGACGCTAAAAGTTATATTGCTTACTTCCCTGCATTATTGTAACTATCATTAAATGCTATGTAAAGAGTTTAAAATAAGCACAATTGTTTAAGCACAGTAACAACTGATTCACCCCCCCCCCCTCTCAGTTGTCCAACAAGAAGAACATCACAGCAGAGGCCACTGCCAAGATCTTCTTTGAACGACTCTGGGTACATTTTGGAATCCCACAAAACATTGTCTCATATCGAGACAATCAATTCCTAAGAACATTTTGGTCGAGCCTCTAGTCACTGCTAGACACCAATCTCACCAAATCCACGACCTTCCACCCCCAGACAGATGGCCAAACCGAGGTTGTAAATTGAATGATTGTGCATATCCTTTGCATGTATAATTCAAAGCACCCTCGCACATGGGATGAGAGCCTGCCCTATGTCCAACATAGATACAACTGAGCCCTGCATAGCTCAACTGACCACAACCCCTTTCAGGTGGGGTTGGGATTCCAACCATTGGGTCCCATAGATGTTGCACTTCCCCTTGCGGTCACCTCGACCAAATCATCTCCTGCTCCAAAGGAAGCTGACAAATCCACCCGGTTCATTGAGTGGATCCAACACATCCGCCAACAGGTTCAGGATATCCTACAGAAGTCCCTTGACAAGTACAAGCAACTCCATGATCAACATCGGGTGCCACATAAGTTTCAAGTGGGCGACAAAGTTTGGTTGCACTTGCAGAAAGAACGCCTCACAGGACCCCATCGAAATCTTTGCCCACTCCGTTATGGGTTGTAAACCATAACCAAGTCTGCGTGGGATAATTCTTTTGAGCTCAACATTCCTCTTTTCCTTGGCCTTCACCCAGTGTTCAATGTGGATCTCCTTCGCCCTTATTTCCCACGATTATTGGACACCTCAGACGTAGCAGAGCAGCTGACACCAACATAGCTCAACCCTGACCGCATACAATAGGCATCCAACGATCATATTGTGGACACACAGATCAAGGGCACTCAACAACAAAGGATCCAACTTTATTGAGTTGTCAAAGCAGGGTAGCTCCTACACCAATGCAAGTGTCTCACCTAGGGCCAAATTCAGTAGAAATTCCCTCACATGATGAGGGAAATCAACGCAATGGAGACCATTTCTTCCTAAGGAGGGAGGATTGATCCAGGTGGATATCGGTGGCCACCCACATTTTCCAACTGGCTCAAAACAATTTTCTGACAATTTTGACAATTTACTATTTTTAGCAATTTTAATTTCCAGGGCCATTTTGAGGACCTAAATGAAGGTTTTCCAGGATCGATCTTCTTAGTGGTAGCCAATGGCTTGATTGAGACCCCAAAATGAGTCTCCTCGATGATACCTTTCCAATGGGCTATCATACACCTAAAATAGAGATCATATGAAAAAGTTACGACCCCGGGAAGTTGATGTACTAACTTACAAGGACGGGGCCCACATGACTTTTGGCGCTTCATCTCCTAGGGTTAGGTTTTTGGATGTCTAGGGTTTTTGGAATTCCTGTTTATTATAAAAAGGCCTTCAGAGCCTCATTGTAATCATATTCTTGTGAATGAGAACAACTGTCACATCTCTTCTCAGAGATAAGCCGCCACCATTCCAACAAGCTTGTTTCCGCTACATTTTACAATTTCAGCGTATTTCCTTATTGAATAGAAAACCAATTTTACTGTATCTCTGTTATTTTGTGTTAAGCACCTGTTAATAATATGTAGTCATTTCATTCTGGTCATAAAATTTGGATCAGTGTGTAAGAGTGATTGTCCTCAAGAGAGACAAGCTCGAGACCCAAATTGCTATACTCAGACCTCGTCGGGGACATGCAGTGAAAAACGATCAAGAGCAACATGCTCTGATACCACTGATCCAGATTATTTTCGGCACAAAATGAGAGTGAAGATATAATAAATGAATGCACAGAGATATCACAGATATTCAATAATATAACATAAATGTATCGGAGTAGCAACCATAAACACAGATATACAGTAATACACAATTTCTATTAATGAAAGAAATATATAGAGATTATAAAAATAGAGAGTGAAAGACTCGTTAGAATGGTGACAACTTATCTCTGAGAAGAGATGTGATGGATACTCGCATTCACAAGAAGATGATGATTACAATGAGGCTCTGAAGGCCTTTTTACAATAAACAGGAATTCCAAAAACCCTAGACATCCAAAAACCTAACCCTAGGAGATGAAGCGCTAAAAGTCATGTGGGCCCCGTTTGGGTAAGTTAGTACATCAACTTCTCGGGGTCATAACTTTTGCATACGATCTACGTTTTAGGCGTATGATAGCCCGTTCGAAAGGTATCGTCGAGGAGATTGATTTTGGAGGCTCAATCATACCTTAGGCTATCATTGAAAATCCTGATCTTGAAAAACCTTCACTTAGGCTCTCAAAATAGCCTCAGAAGTTAAAACTGCTAAAAATAGTAAATTGCCAAAATTGCCAGAAAACTATTTTGAGCCAGTTGGAAAAGGTGTGTGGCCACCGATATACACCTATATAAATACTCCATCCTTAGGAATCAATGGTCTCCATTGCATTGAGTGCTCGGGGGAGAGGGAAAAGCATTTGTTGAATCTGAATCTGCATCTTGATGAGCTACTTGCCTTGTTGGAGAAGTTGCGTTGCTTAGCTTGTTGAAGGTTGTCACAAACATGTGGCTGAAAGGGTTGGACCTTTTTAACTAGTCTAGCTACATGAGATGCCTGTGTGTAGAAGGAATCTTTACACTTTTCTACAACCTTGTCGACCTGCTTCTGTTGGATAGAAGGTGCTTGGGGCGAGGATGTAGTGGTTGCACTGTCCTTATGTTCCCCTTTTGAACAGATTGTGAAGAAGCTGAATTTTGCAGTATGAGATACTACCTTAGGGAACTATTTAGGTGGAACAATAGTTGGAACTACCTCTGGTATTCTATAGAGATGACCCCCCAAAGTAAAAATGACACTACGGGGTCGAGACTCATAAACAACATGGAATTTTCACATGTATGGTTGGCCCAAGAGGAAATCACAGACATCTAGTGGGTCAATATCACATAATACCTCATCCTTAAAGGGTTGGATGCCATATGATAATTGAAAACTGTTGGCTAACACAAAGATCTCATCCTTGTTGAAGCCACCTGATGTTGTATGGTTGCGGGTGTGGTGTTGTCGACAATCCCAACTGTTTGACGACCTCTGTTGAGATGAGGTTCTTCTGGATTCCACTATCAACAATAAAATGCAGTGGGGTCTGCGTCAATGATCTGTCTTTTACCAGTATTTTCAGAATCAAATTCTGAATCAGGGTTTGACTTCTTATCTTTTATCTCAGCCACCAATGAATTTTTTTAGCGACATCCATCGGTGTTGTGCCAGGGGATTTTGTGGAAATCGCACCATTTTTTGGTGTCCTTCTTTGTCTTCCCGTGACCCTTCTTTTCCTGTGGCTTGAATTGGTTTCCAAGAGATTATTTGTTAGGGAATTCTTTGTCATACTTTGGTTGTTGCGGATTTGCAGACCCAAACTCCCATTTGTTCTGGTGCTTAAATTTCTGCTCAATTTTAGCAACATATCGATAAGAAACACCGAGTGATGAGATGTCTAGAAAATCGATTTCGGTTTGGATGTATCTGTGTAGAGCCCCACGGTATTTCAAAACCAAATGTCATTTATAGTCTTTGATACCCAGCTTAGTGTGCAAGGTATGGAAGGTATTGGCGAACTCTGGAACTGCTTGGCCCCTCTCTTGCCGTAATGTGGTCCATCTCATGTACTGGTCCTTGTAGTTTCCAACAAGGTAATATTGTTCCTTTACCGCATCGACAAAAAAAAACCCAAGTGGGCTCGGCCCCATATATTCTAGGATCCTTTGTGGAACTTTGATCCCAGTAATTTTCCCACCAATGTTTGACACGGGGGAGAGATTTAAGGAGTGCGAAGGTGATCTTTTCCCTCTCAGAAAAATGGTGAACAAAGAAATAACCGTCGAGCAGATTTAACCATTTGTCTAGGGCATCCGCATCTATCTATCCTTAGGAATATCAAAATTAACTTGTACCTTTAAAGGAAAGGTGCTTCCAAAGTGGTCGCTTGATGAATATGCGCATGTTTCTATCAGCAAGCATTAAAGGATGTGGGAAAAATTCTCCATCATTGTGTCCCTTTGTCACGTGAGAGCTTGCTCAAGCAACATATTGATAGGATCATTTGCTCCATCGTTTTTCTTTGCTTCCGCCATTAAGGGATTATCGGGTGTGAGAGAGCGATTTTCCTCAAGAGAGACAAGCTCGAGACCCAACTTTCTATACTCGGACCTCTTCGGGGACATGCATTGAAAAATGATCAAAAGCAGCCTACTCTGATACCATTGATCTAGATTATTTTCGGCATGAAATGAGAGCGGAGATATAATAAATAAATGCACATAGATATCGTAGATATTCAATAATATAACATAAATGTATCATAGAAGCAACCATAAACACAGATATATATTAATACATGATTTCTATTAATGAAAGAAATGTATAGAGACTGTAAAAATAGAGAGTGAAAGACTCGCTAGAATGGTGGTAGCTTATCTTTGAAAAGAGATGTGACGGCTACTCGCATTCGCAAGAAGATGATGATTACAATGAGGCTCCAAAGGCATTTTTACAATAAAAAGGAATGTCGAAAACCCTATACATCCAAAAGACTAACCCCAGGATATGAAGCGCCAAAAGTCATGTGGGCCCCGTTTGGGTAAGTTAGTACATCAACTTCCCGGGGTCGTAACTTTTGCATACGATCTCCATTTTAGGTGTATGGTAGCCTGTTAGAAAGGTATCGTCGAGGAGATTAATTTTGGGGAATCAATCATGGCTTTGGCTATCATTTAAAATCTCGATCTCGAAAAACCTTCATTTAGTCCCTCAAAATAGCTTTTGAAGTTAAAACTGCTAAAAATAGTAAATTGCCAAAATTGTTAGAAAATTGTTTTAAGCCAGTTGGAAAAGGTGGGTGGCCACTGATATCCACCTAGATAAATCCTCCCTCCTTAGGAATCAATGGTCTCCATTGCATTGAGTGCACAGGGGAGAGGGAAAAATGTTTGTTGAATCTGAATCTGCATCTTGATGAGTTGTTTGCCTTGTTGGAGAAGTTGCGCTGCTTAGCTTGTTGAAGGTTGTCATGAACATGTGGATGGAAGGGTTGGACCTTTTTAACCATTCTGGCCATATGAGATTCCTATGTGCAAAAGGAATCTTTGCGCTTTGCTACAACCTTGTCGACCTGCTTATGTTGGATAGAAGTTGCTTGGGGTGAGGCTGTAGTGGTTGCACTATCTTTCTGTTCCCCTTTTGAACAAATTGTGAAGAAGCTGAATTTTGCAGTATGAAATACTACCTTGTGACACTGTTTAGGTGGAAAAATAGTTGGAACTACCTCTGGTATTCCATAGAGATGACCTCCCAAAGTAACAATGACACTACAGGGTCGAGACTCATAAACAACATGGCATCTCCACATGTATGGTTGACCCAAGAGGACATCACAGACTTCTAGTGGGGAAACATCACATAATACCTCATCCTTGAAGGGTTGGATGTCATATGATAATAAAAAATGTTGGATGACGCGGAGATCTCGTCCTTGGTGACCCGATGTTGTATGGTTGTGGGTGTGGTTTTGTCAACAATCCCAACTGTTTGACGACCTCTGCTGAGATGAGGTTCTTCTAGCTTCCGCTATCAACAATAAAATGAAATGGGGTCCCCTTCACCCACATCTGTGAATGAAAAAGGGGCTCCCCTTATTCAGGATCTGTTGGTTCTTCTGGTTGAATTGTTGTGGTTGGTCCATTTCGACAACAATTCTTTTCTGAAACTTTTGCTTCATCTTCCACTAACATGGCCCATCTAGGATCAATGTTGAAACCATGGCTATGATACCATTTTGTAACGTCCCCATCCAAACAGCAGGAAGACATCGTCACTGCAAAATTTAAACTATAATACCATTTTGTGGCATCCCCGACCACCTAGGTCGGGCCATGTAACACCACCAACAGACTGCTAAGCTCTGATAGCAAGTTAATTGTTCACCCCAGAGTACATATATATTACATACATTTCTAATGAAATAAAAGGGAAATAAAATATACTAGTACCATACTAAATCATGCGAAATTGATCGTAAAACATACATGCAACGAAAGCACATGATAACATTGTAAGAATCAAAGAGATGCACAACAGACATCATTAAAAACATAATTGATTCTTATCTTTGGATTGTGAAGACCACCGACTACTTGCAAACCTTCCACGAACCTCCTAGCCTTAGACCACATTGTTCATCACTCTCATCATTGGGTCACCCCTGAGCTAGGACTAAAATCCATCGAGCAAGGGATTCATGGGATTGGAAAGGCTAACATGACTGTCGCACAATTCAACAGGAAGGATTCTCTCAGGATCAACTTACACCCACTGCTCATAGACTCTCATTCCCCACATGCATGTCCCACCCCATGAGTATACACCTTCACTGTCACATAGTTCATCGGCTGCTCCACTTCCCTTCCAGGGCTTCAGCAACATGCTAGACATGAACTATCAGAGTTATGTAGCTGTTATTGGACTCCCTCTAGGAGAATTCACTTCCTCAACACACTCTCTCACCCGGAGAGAGTTGCTCACAAGCCTGACAACCCGTTTATTCTATCCACCCCCTAAGAAAAATGGTCAAGGGTAGAGGCAACCACAAAACTCAGGTAAGGCAGAGTATGGCTCAACAAAATACATGTGTGCGCAAGTTACATAGGTTCACAATGGCCACAGGTTCAATAATGGAGGAAATGGCTAGCTGCGGGCTTGCTCGATGCATGAGTGAACTTGTCATGATAAATGCGGTCGACTGGTCAGAGAATGGCGAGAATGGTGAGAGCGTGAGAGACAACTATGTGCCCCCCCACAAACAACAAGAATTCCCACTTAAAACTACATGTGCCTGAGCTGACACTTGTCGCTCATGAAGCACGTTCCTTTCCATTTGGAAGTCAATCCCTCTTCCCAAAGGAACTTAGGATATAATCATATCCTTCTATCAACATTTAGAATAATAATAAATTATTCTTGGACTTAATTTCATAATATTAGTCCCAATTTCCTGCCTCTCATCCCCCCTCTCCCTTACCCAGCCTAGTGGAGTTTAGTCCCCCATACTCTTTCTTCGTGGTCGGTCTACATGAAGCAATGTTTTATATTAATAATATGAATATTTACATGTACAAAACATGTTCATGGCCTTTAACACCTAGGCTCACCAACCTAATAAACACTTAATCCTATCAACTTATAATTGCTTGGCTCACTAGCCTACAAAACATGTTACAATTCATAAATACAATTGGAGCTCGTCCTTGGGGATATTACACTTTTCAACTTGAAATTCCCTCATTATATAGGAGTTAGAGGCTTAACCACCATGAATTATTTTGGGAAATGGTTGAGGATTTAACTCCATAAGTTGGGATTTAGCTTATCTCATGGATATTGAGTTTACCTAAGATGTAGCCATGAGATATGACTCGAATCCTTGACTTCATCTTCTCGGAACTAACCTTTATAATAAGGTGGGATATCCATAACTCCCTCTAACCACTTCAACTCTCCCCCAACATTGAGCACAAGGCATTGACAATGATCCCTATACATGGGCAGGGGAGCATTAAAAAGAGTTCAAATCTCCCTTTACATGGGCAGGGGAGCGTTGAACTTCAAAAATGGTCAAGATCTCAAGGTAAAAGGCATTGTTTCAACCTTATCATGATGAGTTTTTCTCCTCCATAATGACTAGGGATTATGAAAAATCTTCTTCCATGGTGTCAAAGTTGAGACACTTAATAAAGTGCATGCAACACTTAGTAAGGTGCATACGACACTTGATAAAGTGCATGCAACAATTGGTAAGGTGCATATGACACTTATGACACTTAAGTGCGACATTTGGTGGTGTGACATTGTAACATACCCCTCCATCCACAGATCAGGGTATGCTACCTGCAATCCCACCCTCAGACTTGTTTCTCATATTGATACCTTATTTATTTATTAAAGATGCATAAGATAATAGAATTAACAACATGCATAATAATATCCAGCAAGCATGCATGTTCTAAAGATTCAATTAACGATAATTAAATATACAATGGAAAAACATTCATACATAGATAATAATATCACAATGGAGAGCACTTATATTTATGAAAGATGACACCAACTAGCTAGAGACCAAGGACGTTCCACCCAACTGTAGACACTACTGCTCCAAATCTCAACGACAACGTCACCCCTGAGCCAGGGCTATGAATCCACAAGGACGGTTCCAGACTGAACTTGGTTTCCCAACCCAGTCAGCTCTGAAGCTCTCACAGGATTCCCAACACTCACAACAATCCAAGTACCCAACTCTCTTCTACCCATCTTGCACCACCCGAGAGAAGGGACCTCCACCTTTTTCTGCCATGCAGTCCCTCGGGTAGTCCTTATCTTTATTCAGGCCTCCAGCGCAACTGGTCCAGAATCTCAATGCTGGGACTCTCAGGACTCACAGCTGTGAGCCATGCTGGACACAACCCACTGCATCTCATACATTCAAGCCTCAAGGCACGATTGGATCACACCAGCGGCCACTACAACAAACTATCCCGTGGATAATTATTTCACAGTTCGGTCCCCCTTCCCAAGACCAATACGCAGGTGAGGATGGATGGAGGAGGTAGGTAAGTGCATAGGAGTGCGTGAGGGTAAGAATGAGGTAACACAAAGGTGATGAAGCAGACAATCCAATGACCAACCCCACAATCAGACCAGGGGCGGGTTTAAGTATGTTTGTGGAGAAATCAAGAACCTCCTGGCCTCCCCAAGAAGTTCACGTAACTGATTCCCCCCTTTAGGCAAAAAGGTAATTAATCAGGAATAAACATTTAGTCTCTCAAGCCCCCTCTCTTGTGGAATCGTAGCCCCCTATAACTCTAGTCCTTGTCCATCTAGCAGCCAATGATGTGTTTATTATTAATAATGATCAAAGAATTACATTTCCTGGGCATACTGGCCCTTTAAATAATTTTTTGGGCACTCAGGCCTCTCAGTATTGTAAAAATACATTATTTAAAATGGGGGTTCACAACCTGGGGTGTTACAACCCCTCCCCCTTATTTTGGCACTGTCCTCAGTGCATATACAAAATAGATATCAAAATCTCAAATTTATAAAAGGATGCGGGTACTCTGCCCACATGGCATCTTCATGCTCCCAGGTAGCATCTTCAGGACCATAGTAGGTCCAATGAACTTTTACCAACTCTATAACTCGATTCCAAAGCATTTTTACCTTTATTTCCAATACCCGTGCTGCTGACCTTGAAAGTCTCCCTCCATCTCTACCTAAATCAGATGCCAATCAATAACATGGTTAGGATCATGTGCATATTTCTTTAGTAAAGATACATGAAATACATTATGCACATTCATGGAAGTAGGTAATGCAAGCATGTATGCAACTGGCCCTATTCTGTCCAATATTTCAAATGGACCACATAATCTGGCTGCCAACTTTGTACAACTACCCAATTTCAAAGAGATTTTCTTGGGATTCACTTTCAAAAGTACATGCTCCCCTAATTTAAATTCTCTAGCTGTCTTGTTCTTGTCTGCAAAATTTCTATCTATCTTGAGCTGCCTTTAAATTCTTCTTAATCTTGACCACCTGGTCTTCCATTTCCTTAAGAAACTCCGGCCCAAGTACCACTCTATCTGCTAGGTTGTCCCAGCTCACTAGAGTATTGCATTTCCTACCATACAAGGCTTCAAATGGGTTCATTCTCAATGAATCTTGATACCCATTGTTATATGCAAACTCAACCAAGTGTAAGTAATCTTCTCACTTAGATGGCTTATCCATCACATACATTGTCAGCATGTCTTCAATTATTCGATTAACTTTCTCTGTTTTCCCATCTATCTGGGGGTGATATGATGTGATAAAGTTTATATTTGTTCCAAATCCTTTAAACAATGCCCTCCAGAAGTTAGAGGTAAACTTTGTATCTCTGTCTGAGACAATTGTCTTAGGTATCCCATGCAACCTAGCAATTTCCTTCATGAAAATTTCTGCAATATTAGCCGATGTATGTGTTGTATTCATAGGCACACAATGAGCAACCTTTGTTAATTTTTCAACCACCACCATGATTGAATCATGTTGCTTATTCGTTCTGGGTAATCCTGTGATGAAATCCAAGGTGATCACTTCCCATTTCTTCTCTAGAATTGGCAATGGTTGCAGCAAACCCACTGGGTGCCTATGCTCAACCTTCACCTTCTGACATTCCATACATCAAGCAATGTAATCAACAACATCCTTCTTCATTCCCGACCAAAAGAACTGGCTTATTACTGCTGTAATTGTTTTCTGGTAACTGGGATGTCTAGCATAAGGAACATCATGCATTTCCTTCAGTACCAAATTCCTTAGTTCTCCGGAACTAGGAACATAGATTCTATTTTTATGAATGAGTAATCCATCTTCCTTTATCTCATACTCCTTTATTTTTTGTTGCACATCTCCTTGCTGTAAGTTTCCCTTTACCTGTAGGTAATGTTGATCTGTAATAAGACCATCTAAAATTGTGCTCTTCAAATCTAACTGATGCATACTGACAACAGTAGCATGCATGAGATACACTCTCCTACTAAGTGCATCAACAACTTTATTCTCCTTTCCCTTGATATGCTTGATATCGAAATCATACTCACTTAAAAATTCCAACCATCTTGTTTTCCTGGCATTCAAGGTCGGCTTTTCAAAAAGATACTTCAGACCAATGTGGTCTGTTCTTAATTCGAATTTCTTCCCCATGAGATAATGCCTCCACATCCTCAAGGCGTGAACAATGGCATCAAGTTCCAAGTCATGCATGACATATTTCCTCTCATGTTCCTTAAGATTTTTGGACTCATATCCAATGACATGTCCATTTTGTGTGAGGACTCCCCCAAGTCCTTCCTTACAAGCGTCTGTACATACCACAAAACTTTCATTTGGGTCAACAATCTTTAACACAGGTGCACTAGTAAGTAATTCCTTCAACATATTAAAATTATTTTCACACTTGAGTGTCCATTCAAATTTAGTTCCCTTCTTTTGCAAAGAAGTGATGGGATGAGGCATCTTACAGAACCCTACTATGAACCTTCTGTAGTAGCCAGCTAATCCCATAAAATATCTGATGTCTGACACATTTATGGGTGTTGGCCACCCTTTAATGGATTCAATCTTCTCTGGGTCTACTGCTATGCTCTGCTCTGAAATAATGTGTCCCAAGTAATGGATCTTATTTTGACAAAAATAACACTTACTCAACTTGGAATACAACTAATGTTCTCTCAGTAATTGCAATACCAATCTTAAGTGATGTTCATGCTCCTCTTCAAACTTAGAATAGATAAGTATGTTATCCATGAATACTATGAAAAACTTGTCCAAATAATTTCTGAATATGCCATTCATTAAGCACATGAAGACAACTGATACATTGGTCAGTCCAAATGGCACCACTAAAAATTCATAATGCCCATACATGGTCCTAAAGTTTGTCTTATGACTGTCTTCTTCCTTGATTCTTACCTGATGGTATCATGTCCTTAGGTCAATCTTTGAAAATATCTTTGCTCCTCTTAGCTGATCAAAGAGGTCATCAATTCAGGGTAGTAGATACTTGTTCTTTATAGTGTACTTGTTCAGCTGTCAGAAGTCAATACATAGACTCAAGGTTCCATCCTTCTTTTTGAAAAAAAGTACTGGTGCTCCCCAAGGTGAAACACTTGGACGTATGTACCATTTCTTCAACAATTCCTCCAACTAAATTTGTAATTATTTTAACTCTGGCGTGCTCATTCTGTAAGGTGTTTTTGACACTGGGGCAGCTCCTGGCATTAAATCAATTGAGAAATCTATCTCCCTTATTGGTGGCAATCCAAGTATTTATTGGAATACATCCTCAAATTCCTGTAGTACTGAGAAATATTCAAGGCTTGGCCCCTTTGTATTATCTGGCTCTTCCACATGAGCTGCATACAGTTGACATCCTTTTCTAAAACATCTTTTCAGCTATAAGGCCGAAATCTCCCTTATAGAGATGGGTCTTGGAACTCCTTTCGCAATACTCTGTTTTCCATTTCCGTAAAGACATGTAAATGTCTTGTTATGAAAATCTAGGACAACATGATGATTTTCCAACCAATCCATCCCAATAAGAACATCATAAGACCCCAATGGTATGATATTTAGATCAGTACTAGTATTCACGCCATTAAAACTTATGGAACAACTTCTGACCATATCATGGATTCTTCTTTTGGTTCCAATGGCTAACTGAACCAAACTTGCTTTTTCAAGTTTACTTTTCTCCAAATGTAATCTATCCACTATCTTAGGATCAATGTAGCAATGACTTGCTACTAAATCAATCAAAATAGCAACAGGTTGATTTATGATCTTACCTTCCACCTCGATCCTATTGGACTGGTACTCTGCTTGTCGATCATGTAAAGTTGCATAGATTCTTCCCATATATTCAAATGTTGTAGCCTCTTGGATGTTGTGCACAGTCTTCACTTTGTCTTTTATGTGTGGGAAATCCTTGTACAGGTGATCCTCCTTGCATCCTCATCATTGGATTAGTGGTATTCCCCTTTTTCCACAGGAATCTTCCTTCTTGAAATCTCCCTTAGCATACTAATCTTGATGATTTCTATTAGGCTCATTCCTATTGAAGGGAGGTTTGAATCCCTTCCTCCTCTAATCGGACTTCACATTTTTCTTGTCCTTCCAAGATTTCTGCAGGGATTCTCTTCCCTGGCCTTGCTCATACAGGCATTTAGCCTTCCTGATGGCCTCAGTCAAGGTCTTGGTCTCATCATACTTGATATTTTCCTTATAAAAGGCTGACAATCCACTTAGAAATCTCTGTATTTTCACTTTCTCATCACCAATGAACCTAACATATTTTAACAATCCCAAGAAATTCTTCTCGTACTCTACCATAGTCATGCTTCCCAACCTGATTTCAAAGAACTCTTTCATTTTCTTGTCATAGAAATGATCTGAGAGGTACTCCTTCTATAAGTACTTCTTAAACTGTTTCCAAGTGATCCTACTTTCATTAACATGCTCCACTTGCTTTAGTTGGTACCACCACACTACAACTTTCCCATGTAAATGGTAGGTGGCAATCCTAGCTTCCAGGTTTGATGAATAGTTATGCAACTGAAAATATCTCCAAAGCCCAAGCAACCATGCTTCGGCATCATCTTCCCTTTCTCTTTCACCATCGAAGGAAGGTGGCTTGAGCTTCCTCAGCTCTCCTTGCAAACTATCTACCTCTTGTTTCCTTCTTTGTTGCCTAATAGGGGACACCTCTAGGCTACTTACGAGATCATCCGATGCATAAGATTTCTTTTTGAGTAAGGAGGTGAGTGGTGTCCATGAGCTCTGCTAGAACTTATGGAATAACCAACTCTTCCATGATCATTTATCCTTTCATGACACCTACCTTCTTCCTCTTGTCTTGAGTTCGATCCCTTCTTCATTTGCCTCTGCAACTGATTCAATCTCTGCAACACTCAAGCATTTATTTGACTTTGATCTCTCATTAGTCTCTTGTTGTCTACTTTGTAGTTCTGCACTTTCATCTTCAAGCTTCTTACCATTTCTATTAATGTTTCTTGCTCTCGTTTTCC
>ML781074.1:988649-1007187 GCA_009831015.1 Picea engelmannii
TGTAACATGAATTAATAGCCCCCGGGTGAGTACTAAATAGACAACGATCTTAATTAATAGACAACATTGATAAGTCTGTGATTTGATAGGTATTAATGGATAGAGATTGGGTTATGCACTAATGGATAGCGTTTCCTGATATGATTTATGGATAGCATTTTGTTTTGAAATGTATTTACCACAACAAATATTAATGGACCAAAATAATATTATGGGAAAACGTTATCATTGTTAGATATAGTTCACATTATGGTCACATTTATGATAATAGTGATACAGGTGGATATCGGTGGCCACCCACCTTTTCCAACTGGCTCAAAACAATTTTCTGGCAATTTTGGTAATTTACTATTTTTAGCAGTTTTCAATTCCATAGTTGTTTTGAGGCCCTAAACGATGTTTTTTGGGAAAGAAGATTTGCAATATAATATTTCCTTCATTATTTCACCTAAAATGAATCTCCTCGACAATACATTTACAACGGGCTATCATACACCTAAAATGAAGATTGTATGCAAAAGTTACGACCCTGGGAAGTTGATGTACTAACTTACCCAAACGGTGCCCACATGAATTTTGGCGCTTCATCTCCTAGGGTTAGGTTTTTGGATGTCTAGGGTTTTTAGCATTCCTTCTTATTGTAAAAAGTCCTTTAGAGCCTCATTGTAATTATCTTCTTGCAAATGAGCGTAGCTGTCACATCTCTTCTCAGAGATAAGTCGCCACCATTCCAGCAAGCTTGTTTCCCTTGCATTTTACAATTTCAGCTTATTTCGTTATTGAATAGAAAACCAGTTTTACTGTATCTCTGTTATTTTTTGTTAAGCACCTATTAATAATCTGTAGTCATTTCGTTCTGCTCATAAAATCCAAATCAGTGGTATTAGAGTGGTCTGCTCCTTGTCGTCTTAAAGCATGTCCCCAACGAGGTTGGAGTACAAAGAGTTGGGTTTCGAGCTTGTTTCTCTTGAGGACAAAATATCTTGCATGTCCAAGCGACCTCTCATGGCAGGAGAAAAGAAATATGAAGGGACAAGAGATCCTTTCAAACTGTTGATTGAGGAATCCCTCACCCAACAGAGGAACGAGATGATGGATAGGTTCGCGCAAATCCTTCGGTGACTACCAACAGGCAACACATCTTCTTCGAGCGGAGGCACCCCCCCCCCCTTCAAATAAAATTCGATATTACTATATTTGAAGGTCAGATAGACAGAAATGTTGTAGACAAGTCGTTGAATCTACTAGAAGGGTATTTTTTTGTCCATAACTTTTTGAATAGAGAAAAGATTACTTTTGCGCTCCTCAAAGTCGTTCCCCATGTCAAATATTGGTGGGAAAAATTATGTGAGCAAAAGGAAACAGAGGAACCCTAATTATTTACAGTCATGGCCACCTAGGAATCCTTTAGGGATGCTATTAAGGAACAATACTACCCTGTCGGAAGTTATGACGACTTGTATACCAAATGGACCACACTGCGGCAAGAAAGAGACCAAGCAGTGCCAGATTTCACAAATATCTTCCATACCTTGCGCCCCAAGCTGGGTATCAAAGATTCAGAGCAACATCTGGTGCTCAAGTATCGTGGTGCTCTGCATAGATACATCCAGAATGAAATGGAATTTCTGGACATCTCATCCTTGGGTGGGGCCTACCGATATGCGTCAAAATCGAGCAGAAGCTCAAGAAAAAGATGTGACAATTTGGGCCTGGGAACCCCTCAAAACAAAAGCCAAGAAAGGGCAGCCCCAACCCACAGAACAAAGGATAGAGCAAAGATGGATAGTATCAGGACAACCAGTCCAGTCCGTAAGCAAATAAGGACACTGGAAAGACAAAGAAAGATAGCGGGAAGTGGTGTTACTTCCATAAGAGCCCTTGGCATAACACTGCTGACTTCCGCTCAAAGTAGTAGCTGGTGGCTGAAGTGAAAACCTCTGAATCAAATGTGGATTCTGACTCTGAGTCAGAACCAGAAAGGGGAAGATGGATCATTGACGCAGAACCCAGTGCCACCGTTGCTACCACCAAGCTCTAGCCTGGTGAACTAGAAAAGCCAGAAGAAGGAGAGCGCCTCTTCCATTCACAAATGTGGGTAAAAGTCACCCCGCTACACCACATCGTTCATAGCGGTAGCCATAAGAACCTCATATTAGTAGAGGTCATCAAGAGGTTGGCCCTGCCGATAACACCGCATCCACAACCCTACACCATTGGATGGCTCCACCAAGGAAGCGATCTCCTCGTCAGCTAACAATGCCAACTGTCATGCGACATCAAGCCCTTCAAAGATGGGGTATTGTGTGATGTTGCTCCTCTCAAAGTTTGTGATGTTCTTTTGGGCCAACCTTATTTATGGAAATGTCATGTTGTATATGAGTCTAGGCCTCGTAGTGTTATTATTACTTTGAATAGCAAATTGTACAGGATACCCAAGGCGGTACCACCTAGTACTATTTCCTTGATCTATGCTAAGCAACGCAGGAAGTCCATCTCTCAGACGGGGAAGTTTGTCTTCTTTGTGATTCGCTCTCAGAATAAGTGAAAGATAACAACCACATCCAGGGTCTCTGTGGCCGATCTCTCCACACAACAGAAGAAATTAAATAATGTCGTGGAAGAATACTTGGATATCTTCTCCTCACCTACTGGGGTACCTCTGCACTGCCAGGTCAAGCACCCCATCGATCTGACCCCCGACGCACCACTTCCCAATGGGCCAGTCTATCGTCGCTCTCTGTTAGAGAATGAGGAGATCAAGTGACAGATCCAAAAACTGATCCACAAGGGGCACATCCATCCCAGCTCATCACCTTGCGGGATCCCAATCGTGCTGATATAGAAGAAAGATGGAACCTGATGACTCTGCATTGATTACCGGGCTCTTAATAAAATCACAGTTAGAAACCGGTACCTGATTCCCCGAATCGATGACCTCCTTGATCAACTCATGGGGGGGAAATAATTTAGTAAGATTGATCTGAAGTCTAGCTACCACCAGGTCCCGATAGAATAGACAATGTATGGAAGACCGCCTTCAAGTCAAAGGAAGGCCTTTTTGAATGGTTGGTCATGCCCTTTGGTTTGAAAAATGCTCCATCCACTTTCACGAAGATGATGGACGATATCCTGTGACCATTCACCAATACTTTTGTAGTGGTGTATCTGGATGACATTCTCATTTACAACAAGACTTGGGTCGAACACTCGCAGCATATTCAATAGGTTTTGCATGCCCTGTGGCAGCAAAAGCTATAGGCCAAACTGGAAAACTGCTCCTTCGACATGGACAGGGTCCATTACCTGGGCTACATCATTGATCAACATGGCGTACATGTGGATCCATCCAAGATCCAAGTCATCCGTGACTGGCTAGCCCCAACCACACTCACTGACATTCGAAGCTTCTTAGGCCTTACCAATTTCTACCACAGGTTTGTGTTGGGATTCTCCCATATTGCATGGGCCCTTAGCCAAATAACCAGGGGTGGTGGTAAGGCGAAATTTGTGTGGGGCCGGTCCCAACAACAAGCGTTAGATGATTTGAAGCAGTTCTTGTGCTTAGCCCCAATAATTTCACTACCAGACCTGCAACAACCCTTTGAGATCGAGAAAGATGCTTCGGACTATGTTGTGGGCGTCGTTCTCACTCAGCACGACCACCCTGTGGCCTATCATAGTGAGACACTATCAGATGTTGTCCATAAGTACCCTACTTATGAAAAAGAAATTTAATCCATTGTGCAAGCCTGCCGCCAGTGGAGACATTACATTCTTGGGAAGGAGACAGTCATCCACACTAATCATAATCCACGACATTTCATGCAGATAGAAGGAAAATTGCAGATTGACCGCCATCAAAAGTGGTCCACATACTTGCAGAAATTCCACCTCAACATCAAGTATAAAATAGGAAGCACCAATCACGTCGTTGATTGCCTCAGCAGACCGCCAGTCGTGGAAGTCACCACGGTGCTAGACTCTTGTGGCCATGAGACCTCTGGATGGCCCCAAATCTATGAGACAAAACCAGACTTCGCCACCACCTACCAAATGTTGGGTGCAAATGTAGTTGTTGATAATTTCCATCTTCGGGATGGGTTGTTGTGTCATATGGGCCATATATGTGTTCCATGAAGCAAGCGAGCGAAGCTGATCTAGGAAGCCCACTAGAGTCGGGTGGCATGACACTTTGGCATCGAAAAGACAGTGGTGATTCTACATAAACATTTCTACTGGTTGAAACTTCGAAATGAGGTCAGCAAATATATCAGTTCTTGGACTGCCTGCGCTTTTGTCAAACCGACCACTAAGAAACAGGGCCTGGACACCCCTCTTCCTACTCTTTAAAGGCCATGGGAATCCATATTAATGGACTACATGTCAGGCCTCCCGTCCACCAAGTGAGGAAATGACTCTGCTTTTGTGGTGGTTGATCGCTTTTCTAAGATGGTGATTATGGTTGCCTGCAAGAAGAGCATCACAACAAAGGCCACTACCAAGATCTTCTTTGAACGAGTCTGGGTACATTTGGGAATCCCACAAACCATTGTCTCAGATCGAGACATTCGATTTCTCAACACATTATGGTTGAGCCTCTGGTCACTGCTGGACACCAAGCTCACCAAATCCACGGCCTTCCACCCTCAGACAGATGGCCAAAACGAGGTCGTAAATCGAATGATTGTGCATATCCTTCGCATGTATAATTCAAAGCACTCTATCACATGGGATGAGAGACTTCTCTATGTCCAACATAGCTACAATTGAGCCCTGCATATCTCAACCTGCCACAACCCCTTTCAGGCGGGGTTGGGATTCCAACCATTGGGTCCCATAGATGTTGCACTTCCCCTTGCGGTCACCTCGACCGACTCATCTCGTGCTCCAACTGAAGATGACAAAGCCACCTAGTTCACTGAATCGATCCATCACATCCACCAACAGGTTCAAGATATCCTACAGAAGTCCAATGACAAGTACAAACAACGCCATGATCAACATCGGGTGCCACATAAGTTTCAGGTGGGCAACAAAGTTTGGTTGTACTTACAGAAAGAACGCCTTACAAGACCCCATCAGAAGCTTTTCCCACTCCGTTATGGGTTGTACACCATCACCAAGTCCGTGGGGGAAAATTCTTTTGAGCTCAACATTCCTCCTTGCCTTGGCCTGCACCCAGTGTTCAACGTGGATCTCCTTCACCCTTATTTCCCACAATTATTGGACACCTCAGAAGTAGAAAAACAACTGAAACCAACAAAGCTCAACCCTGAATGCATACAATAGGAATTCAATGATCAAATTGTGGACACACAGATCAAGGGAACTCGACAACAAAGGATCCATCTTTATCGAGTCGTCAAAGCAGGGCAACTCCTGCACCAAGGCAAGTGGCTCACTCGTGGCCAAATTCAGCAGAAATTTCCTCATCTAATGGGGGACCTCAACGCAATGGACACCATTTATTCCTAAGGAGGGAGGATTGATCCAATTGGATATCGGTGGCCACCCACCTTTTCCAACTCACTCAAAACAGTATTCTGGCAATTTTGGTAATTTACTATTTTTAGCAATTTTCACTTCCGGAGCCATTTTGAGGCCCTAAACGATGTTTTTTGGGAAAACAGGTTTGCAATATTGAAATTCATTGAATATTGTGCCTAAAATGAATCTCCTCGATGATCCTTTCCAATGGGCTATCATACGCCTAAAACGGAGATCGTATGCAAAAGTTATGACCCCGGGAAGTTGATGTACTAACTTACCCAAACGGGGCCCACATGACTTTTGGCGCTTCATCTCCTAGGGTTATTTTTTTTGGATGTCTAGGGTTTTTGGCATTCCTACTTATTGTAAAAAGGCCTTTAGAGCCTCATTGTAATTATGTTCTTGCAAATGAGCGCAGCCATCACATCTCTTCTCAGAGATAAGCCACCACCATTCCAACAAGCTTGTTTTCGCTGCATTTTACAGTTTCATCTTATTTCGTTATTGAATAGAAAACCATTTTTATTGTATCTCTGTTATTTTGTGTTAAGCACCTATTAATAATCTGTAGTCATTTCATTCTTCTCATAAAATTCAGATCAAATAGTAACATCTATAATAATTCACTCCTTCGCACTTAGACATCATGCTTAACAAATAATGGTTTTTGGTTGTTGGCGAAGTCGTTTAATAGCTTGCGCTATTTTAATTTGAGTGATGTCATCTTGCGTCTTGTCGACCTGTTTCTTGGGTGCGTGGGTATAGTCTTCTTGTCAGTTAATTCGGTCTCCTAGAGTGTTGGATTTTTCTTGGGTTATTGGTTCAGATAGGTTATGTTGCGCTAGGGTTACTGCCTCGCCTATCGCCTTGTGACAACATGACTCCTGGTGAGGGGATCATTGCGTGCCCTGACAGATCAATGCTAACGATAACCTAGTCGAAGTCTTGTGCTTCCCGATGTGGGCATTTTGTTCGTTGTAATTGATGTTGGTACTTGGTTTGTAACGCTTTAACGAGTTTGGGTTGTGCACCGTAAAGGTTTCTGGATATTGTTTGTCGAGTTCGTTGTGTCGAGATTGTGGATTTTGTCCTTTAGCTTGTAGGCATTATCTTTCTTGTGTCGGGCGGGTACTCGTTGCATTTTCTATTGTGTCACATATTCATCTATTTGCAAGTTGTGCTAATGTGTTGGGTCGTTGGTTGTCTTTTTCCTGAATGCATAAGTTGTGTTCGTCGTCAAGTTGTGTTGATTACTTGTTGTCTTGATTGCCTTCCTGCTTAAAACAAAAAAATATTGTGCTTGCCTGCGTCGCTTGTAGTTGTAACGATTGGGGTTTTTACATATGGTATCAGAGCAGGTTCAACCCTGCGAATGTGCATCACCATGCTTTCCACTACAGTAAACCCTTGAGTATTAACCTAACACTAACTAAAAACTTTAACGTGTCCATGTGGTGATAGTGATTAGAGGACGCCACAGAGATTCGCAGTGTGGTGTCGTGGAAGGAGGTGTGACGCCTCCAGAAGTGCCCACGTCCTCAAAGTCTAACCCCCAAGGGGAGGAATAAGTCCTTGGGTTGGATCCGATTTTTGTAATGGATGATGATGGCCTGACAAGGTCCTTTCAGGGAATGTCAAAGGCCTTGATCCACTATCTGTACTGAGATGAGGTCGGGGCGCCTGTACCCCTGAGGGTCCACAATGCACCCCAACCAACACCGTTAGCTTTCACCGAGAACTCGAGAGCGATAAGTTCTCAAGTCCACGAGTGTCATAGATGGCTTAGTCGTCTAGGCATGGTTGGAGAATATGGCAATGTGCTTTGCACTTCACAACTACCTCCAACATGAAGGTCTGCATGGCGGTCTTTCAACTGAAGTGGAGTGTTATTCTATGATGGAAGATGCTCCTGTCGCATTTTAACATGGCCATTGAAGACGTTCCATGGGAACTGTTCGAGGAATGATTCCAGGAGAGGTATCTTTCTGAGGAATTCGTTGAGTGTCAACTCAACGAGTTCAACGCCTTGCGACAAGGTGACCGTATGGTGCCCCAGTACGAGGCCCGTTTTTGGAGCTGCTTCGATATGCTCCACACCTTTTACCAAGAAACTTAAGGGAAACAAGTTTGTGTTAGTATCAATGTTAGGATCCAACTTCTACTTTGGGTACCAAGGATATTGGACCGAAGAAAGTGTGTTGAAATGTGGGGAGCCACATTACCGGCATGACTGCCCAGTGGAGAGGACCAGAGCATGTGGATCAGCCAGACTCACTACCGTGGGTGTTTTGGGCAAGGCCCATCAGATTCATGCAACGGAGAGTAACCTCCAGGTAGAGCACTAGTCGACTATTCTTGAGATGTCAGATACCGTCACTGGCCAGACCCTTAGTATTTTGATAGATCTTGGTGTTATCGAAATTTTTATTTCTGGTGTGGTGCTAAAAATAATTAAGGTAAAGGAAGTCGAACAAGATGAGTTTAGCTTTGTAGAAATGGCTTCGGGATTCAAACAACAGGTTGGTGGGAATGTTACTGGCTGTATTCTTAACCTGGGAGAGTTTGTGACTAGGGCCAACCTATACGTCACAATCTTAGGATCTTATGACATCATGATCGGTATGGACTGGTTGGAATCGCATGAGGCGATACTCAACTGTAAGACGAAGCAGTTGATATTGGTCTATGATGAGGGATAGAGATGCATGATTGTAGGTCAGAACCAAGGAGCTTCCCTAAGGTTCATCTCTTCCTTACAACTATGGAAGAGCTTGCGCAAGGGATGTAATCTTTATGCGATCCTTGCGTTAAACATAAAGGGAGTAGAGGAAGGTCTAGAACACCTTCCAGTGGTGAGAGAGTTTGCAGACGTCTTCCCTCAAGAGTTACCTGGGATGTCGCTAGAGAGGGAATTGGAATTTATCATAGACCTAAAACCGGGAGCTAAATCGATAGCAAGAACACCTTATCGGATGTTGACCTCAGAGTTACAAGAGTTGAGAATGCAACTGAAGGAGTTGTTGGACCTAGGACTTATACATCCAAGTGTTTCACCATGGGGTGCACCTGTTATTTTCATACTAAATAAGCATGGGTCGTGGAGACTCTTCATTGACTACCATAATTTGAACAAGGAAACAATCAAGAATCAATATTTGTTGCCAAGGATTGATGATATGTTTGATCAGATGAAAAACGTGATGATATTTTCAAAGATTGACTTGAGATCGGGGTATCACCAGTTGCATATCAAGGAGGATGACGTCCCTAAGACTGCCTTTAAGAAGAGGTTTGGACATTACGAGTTTACTATTTTACCATTTGGACTAATGAATGCCCCAGGGGTATTTATGAGTTTGATGAACGGGGTGTTCCGCGAATACTTGGACAAGTTCGTCTAAGTATTCATTGATGATATTTTAATTTACTCTCGGACGTTGAAAGAGCATGACGAGAACTTGCGCTTGGTACTATAGTGTCTACGAGAGAACAAATTGTATGGGAGATTGTCTAAATGTTCTTTTTATTAATCGAAGATTCACTACTTAGGGCATGTCATTTCTGGCGAAGGTATCATTGTGGATCCAACAAAGGTCGAGGATATTATGGAATGGCCTGCACCGACGAATGTCCCGGAAGTGCGTAGCTTCATGGGTTTAGGTGGATAATATCGATGGTTTGTCGAGGGTTTTTTGAAGATAGAAAATCCGATTACGAAATTGCAGAAGAAGAACAAGAAGTTTGTTTGGACCGAGAAATTAATGGAGGTATTTTCGGAGGCTCAAGGAGATGTTGATGACAACACCATTACTAAAGGTCCTTGACATGGACGCGGACTTCTTGGTATGCACTAACGCATCCAAGGAAGTCTTATGAGGAGTCTTGATGCAAGACAATCGAGTGATCATGTACATCTCGAGAAAGTTGAGAAGGCATGAGGAGAACTATGCAACACATGATTTGGAGTGGTTAGCCATTGTTTATTCCTTGAGAGTTTAGAGACACTACCTTATTGGACGAAAATTTGAACTAAAAATGGACCACTGTGGACTACAACACATCTTTACGCAAAGCAACTTGAACATGCGACAATGACGCTGGTCGAAATTGCTTAGCGATTACGATTTCAAGATTACTTACATAAAGGGCACAATGAACAGAGTAGTTGATGCGTTGAGTCAGAGACCACACACATTTTCGATGATGCCTCTTCAGAGGAATCTACGTGAAAATATTCTAACCTTATCGTGTGATGATGACTGGTACGGAGGTAAGGGATTTTATCGGACAAAACACAATGATGGTACCAAAAATTGAAGGATTTACTATGGACAACGACGAATTTTTGAGATTTAAAATTCGAGTTTACGTACCGCCCAACGACGAGTTGAGGAGTTTCATCCTAAATGAGACTCACTGAGTAGTGTACATGTCTCACCCGGGAGTCACGAAGATGAGGGAAGACCTTAAACCCTTATTCTTCTGGAAATGAATGAAGGTAGACATAGTCAACTATGTGGCAAGATGTCTAGAATGTGAGCAAGTGAAGGCTGAACATAGACATCCAGCAGGATTACTACAACCACACGCTATTCCGGAATCAAAATGGGAGGTCATTTTGATGGATTTCATTGTTGGATTGCCACTGACAACAAGGAGACACGACTTGATGTTTGTGGTAGTTGACACTCTGACAAAGAGTGCTCATTTTATTCTTGTGCATATGATGTATCAGGCACCTGACATAGCTAGAGTTTTCATCAGCGAGATTGTGAGGCTGCATGGCATGCCTAAGAGGATTGTATCCAATCGAGGATCGATGTTTACTGGACGATATTGGACTAGTTTCCAAGAGGCCTTGGGAACCCAACTTAACTTTAGTATCGCGTATCGAGACAGACTGGTAGAATGAATGAACAAACCAAATCCCAGAGGACATGTTGCATATGCACGTTATGGACCAACAAAAGTGTTGGGAAGAGTTCTTGCCACTGGTAGAATTTGTATATAACAACAGTTATTAAAGCACCATTAAGATGGTGCCTTTCGAGTTTCTTTACGGGAGACCCTGTTAGATGCTTTGAGTTGGGATTGGCTTGAGGATAGGGTCCTGGCGGGACCGGAAGTGATCCAAGAAATGGAAGATCAAATGCAAACTATAAGACAAAGGATCAAGGAAGCGCATGATCGACATAAGATTTATGTCGATGCGCATCATGTCGACCATAGTTACAATGTGGCGATCGAGTATTCTTGCAGGTGAAACCGCATAAGAGTCCGATCAAGTTTGGAAAGGGTGCTAAACTATCTCCTAGGTTCATGGGATCCTGCAAGATTGTGGAAAAGAGAGGGTCGTGGCCTATTGACTAACCTTGCCTGATCCTTGAGGCATATGCACGATGTCTTTCAAGTCTCTGTTTGAGACTTTATGCTAGTGATTCTACACATGTTTTGACTTGAGTACCTTGCAGGTATGGGATGAGGGTGCGCTCATGGCTGAGCCAATCCACATCTTGGACCATCGCATTCGACAACTACGACGTCAAACAATGGATCAGGTCAAGGTCCAGTGGGACAACTATGTCCGCACTCGACGACCTAGGAGGACACATATGATATGAGCCAACAATTTCAATTTTTGTTGATCAATAGACTTATGATGTCGTGATACAATTTATTTCGGCACTTATATACTATGAAACTTTGGGACGAAGTTTAAAACAAGAGGGGGTGTATGTAACATCCCGCTCTTGTGTGCACTGAGTGAACTTATTCTTGAGGGCACTTACTTGCAAGCGATCCAGATTATTATAGAATTGGTCGTTTGATTATGATTATGAGATATTATGGATTTGATGATATGTTATTTGGTTGTATTACATAGACATGTGCTATTGACTGGGTTCTCCTGAGTGTGCAGAACTTTGGACCTCGAGGATGCAGAGGCATCAATGAAACCCCTTGGACTCTAGATCGAGTCAGGGAGTGGATTGTTGGGTTGAATATTGTTGATGTGACATATGTACATATGATTAGATGTTATAATGATTGATTATTATTTCTGGCATGATTCGTTGATGGATGCAAACTGACAATAGATTGTTGACTAGACTCACATGTGGAGTAGAGGGGTCATGCAGAACAACCAGAGAATTTGACGGAGAGGTGTGGGAGCAGCCCTGCCACAACCTACTAGCACTCCCGTCGTGGCTCGAACGGTAGGTTAACGATTACCTAGTTCGAGAAGACCCGCGATGTCGTGAGGGCAGACTGTGACAATTGCTCATGATGATTCTAAGGGGCATGCAATAAGGCAGGGGCCTTATTCCTTAGAGGCCCTTAGTCTCCCACAAGATCACCTGGCGGAGTATTGACTCCAGGGTTTTTTTATGTCTACCAAATTCAATCAAGAGGCGAGTGGCACCCTTGGAGCACGTAATGCTTCCTAAAGGACACGTCGCGCAAGGAAAACGAGAAAGAGGCGAGTGGCACCCTTGGAGCATGTAGTGCGTCCTGAAGGGAACGTCGCGCAAGGAAAACGAAAAGATGCGAGTGGCACCCTTGGAGCACGTAGTGCATCCTAAAGGGCATGTCACGCAAGGAAAACAGAAAGAGGCGAGTGGCACCCTTAGAGCACCTAGTGCGTCCTGAAGGGCACCTCGCGATTTTAAGTGGTAAGTGAATAAACCTAGATGACCTTGAAATGAATGATGTGACAAGTAAGTTTTAAAAAACAATTTTCCCTAATGAAAATGTCGCCCAACCTAGTGAAATTACAACCAGCCAGGTCTAATTAGAACATGTGGTCAAAAAATAATAATAAATGAACATGTAACAAGAAGGGGGGGTAAGAAATTTAAATTTATTTTTTAAAGTCAAAATTATAATGGAGGATTAAAATTTTAAAAAGAGAAATGGTTGTTTTTATCTATTTTTGCTAATGTAATTTTGGTTAAAACGAAAAAAGGGTAAATGGTTGTTTTATCTACACTTGCTAAATTGATTTTTAGTTAAAAAGGAAAAAGAGGGAAACTTAAAAGAAATAGGAAAGTTAAAGAAAAAGGGGAAATGTAAGGAAAAAAATGAATGTCTAACTTAGTAAGGAATCTTGCCTTTAGAACTTCCTAATTATGAACTCAACTAGGAATTAAGTAAGGAATAAATCATTTAAGATTTGTTAGGGAATATTGGGACACCAAGGAGTGTTTTTAGGAATGCTTTTAGGTGGGTGAGGGAAATAGGAATAATTAAATAATTAATAAAATTAATTTTCTAGTGCAACTAGGGGATCAGGCGACATGTGTACGGGGGAGGTTTTTCCTAATTAATTAAATAAAAAAGGAATTTAATGAGAATTTAGGAAACTAATTACTTGAAAACTCTATAAAAACGATGGAGGAGGAGGAGTATCAACGAATATTTTTGTGTAACGTTACACTGCTGAATTTTTACCTTGATTGAAGTTTCTCTTGTGGGAGTTGGGATACCCAGCTTGGGTAATGAGTGGTAGCTCGACCTTGCGAGGCAGGCTGGGTCCTAGAAGTTCTTTGGTATTGTGTGTGTGGCCCCTTTGTGGCTTGGGGGGCTCAGGGGAAGAAGAGTACCCCTAGCATTGGATGAGAGGTACCGATGAGGTCACATCGGTTGACAAGCAGGAGCTGGATGGAGCGCGTGTGGGACAACAACTTCGGAGCATTCACGTTTGGCTAAGGTACACCTATTAAAGTTGTTACTTGCAATGAAATTTAATTTATGCATGTTATTTTCTGTGCTCAGTTGAAGATTTCATTTCCATGATCTCTCTTGCACCTGCTTTCCTACGGTATTTGTAATCCCCTTATGTTCATTGTATTTTGAATTGATTTCCCACGGTGAACCCAACCTCTGATGGCATTGACTTCTCTGTGTTTGTTTTTATTGATTAAGATGAAGAAACTTTGTGTTTTACTTTATGTCCCTTATCCATTTAGTTATTAGTCCACGCCTGAGAAGTAGGCTAGGAGCCGAATCGACGGTCGTCACTCTGGTGTTTAAATACCTATAGATTCAAATACCCTGCTTTCCTGTGCACAGATAATAAGCGAAGGATAAATTTTGCCCAGTTATCGAACCCTTACTTATCTCTGTGTTTTTCTCTTATGATTAATCTATGATCTTTGCGCCTTCTTGTGAACGAGTACCTTGCATTTGATTGATTCATTGTGGAATGATTTATCCTTGTGTTTCTGTGATTGAGTATCTCTGCATTAGTTCGATTCATCTCTACAATTTCCTGGCTTATTATCTCTGCATTTTCTGGTGGTTGATTTCCTCTACGTTTCCTTGTGATCGATTATCTTTGCACTTATTGGAGTCTTTACTCAGCCTTCACACCGCTAATTTTTGGGCGATTTACCCAGCATTTACACAACAGTCACACCATGATTTTCATGGCCTTTAACACAACGATTTTACCTGGCAGCAATTTCGTTTGATAGAGTTTTATCACCCTTTCTTTTTATCCAGCGATTCCATTTTTTAACCCAACAATTATATACTTAAATCAGTGTTGTCATTGTTGTTGTACCTGTGTTTGATGAACCACGATTACCAACGAATTTCGTTGTTGTTTTACCTGCGTTTTTTTAAATGTTATTAAACCGTTGCCTGCGTTTTTAATGAACCACTATTGCCAGCGAATTTCATTGTGGTTATACCTGCGTTTTTAACATTTAAATAATTGTGAATTTACACTTTATTTGACTGCGATTTACCATCCATTAGATTGCGAACTATTGCATTTTTGGACTGTGAAATTACAATTATTAGACTGTGAAATATTACAATTAATAGACTGCGAATTTACACTTTATTTGACTGCGATTTTACCCTCCATTAGACTGCGATTTAGATCTGGTGTATTATTAGACAACGTGTTATCCTTGTATGACGACTAATTTATCATTAATGGATAGCAACATATGTATTAACAACAATACCCATGTCATGGACAACAACATCAGATTTATTGTATGTCAGCAAATGCATGAAAATAAATCTTAATTAATTAACAAAAATGATTTGGATAGAGATTTAATATATATGGATAGTGTTAATAGTAACGAATTTAATATGTTAATAGACAACAACGAATGTAATATGTTAATAGACAACAACAAATTTAATGTGTTAATAGCATCGAATTAAACGTGTTAATAAACAACAATACTGTGTTAGAAAACTATTGATCAATCCGACAACGAATTAATGTTGATAGCCATGTTATTGATTGGTAGCATATTATAGACAATAATAATATAGCAATTAATTAGTCAACCAATTGTATATTTTACACAATAACTTTTATAGACAACAATAGTATATTTTATATTTTTCTTTACAAAGTGATATCTTACCTTTTAGACAACAATGGATGGTTGATAACGTTTTTATAGATAGATACAGTAACACGAATTAATAGCCCCCGGGAGATTACTAAATAGACAACGATCTTAATTAATAGACAATGTTGATAAGTCTACGATTTAATAGGTATTAATGGATAGCAATTGGGTTATGTACTAATGGATAGCATTTCCTGATATGATTTATGGATAGCATTTTTTTAAAAATGTATTTACCACAATGAATATTAATGGACCGAAATAATATTATGGGACAGCGTTATCATTGTTAGATATAATAGTTCACATTATGGTCACCTTTATGGTCACATTTATGATAATAGTAACATCTATAATAATTCACTCATTCGCACTTAGACATCATGCTTAACAAATAATGGTTTTTGGTTGTTGGTGAAGTCATTTAATGGCTTGCGCTATTTTAATTTGAGTGATGTCATATTGCATCTTGTCGACCTGTTCCTTAGGTGCGTGGGTATAGTCTTCTTGTTGGTTAATTCGGTCTCCTAGCGCATTGGATTTTTCTTGGGTTATTGGTTCATATAGGTTATTTTGCGCCAGGGTTACTGCCTCCCCTATCGCCTTGTGACGACACGACTACTGATGAGGGGATCACTGCGCGCACTGGCGGATATATGCGAACGATAACCTGGATGGATTCTTGTGCTTCCCGATGTGGGCGTTTTGTTCGTTCTAATTGATGTTGGTACCTGGTTTGTAACACCTTAACGTGTTTGGGTTGTGCGCCATAAAGGTTTATGGATACTGGTTGTCGAGGTCGTTGTGTTTGGATTGTGGATGTTGTCCTTTAGCTTGTAGGCGTTGTCTTGCTTGTGTCGGGCGGGTAGTCGTTGTATTGTCTATTGTGTCACATGTTCGTCTAGTTGCAAGTTGTGCTAATGTGTTGGGTTGTTGGTTGTCTTTTTCCTGAATGCGTAAGTTGTGTTCGTCGTCAAGTTGTGTTGATTACTTGTTGTCTTGATTGCATTCTTGCTTAAAACAACAAAAAAAAATGTGCCTTCCTACGTCGCTTGTAGTCGTAACGATTGGGGTTTTTACAGGTTATGTATATTCAATGTAAGGTGGACTAGGTCCACTATATTATTAAATAAGAACCATTATGGTAGTTAGATATAATAAATGTGAGAAGGCTCTCTAGAAGGTTCCTAGGAGATAGAGAGAGCTATATAAAGAAATGTAAGCAATGTATTGAAGAGAGTGAAGAATATTGTGAATGTATCAAGCATTGCTTGAAGAGTGTTATCCTTCCTTAAGGATTAATATATGGTGTTACCCTACCTCAAGGGTTTCTCTATTTCTTATGTTCAATATTTTGGTGAATGGTTTGGTTTATTCTTGGCTATTTCTGAAGTATATTTGTAGATCTATTTAGGTACTTAACAAGGATGGAGCCCATGATTCTTCTGCAACAAATTTGAGTGATGTGTTGGTACCTTGACTTGGAACTCAAGGTGTCTGTGGATGCACAATAAGTGTTTGACGAAATGTTTTTTTAACAAGTGTTTGTAGAAATGCATGTAAGCCAAGTGTTTGATAAAATGCCATTAAGAAAAGAGTTTGATGTAATCCTCATTACTGTCGACCAATCCTTTTGTTGAGATGGACTTACATGATGAAGGTTTCCATTTCACACCCAGTTTTCAAATCATGGTTAAGTCCCTTATAGGGAAAAACTTCATTTTGTTGGTTCACTCTAATTATGTGGTAGATATTAAACACAAATTGGTGCTCAAGTAGGGGATTTCGGTGGCTAAGCACTTCTTTATGAAGGTAAACAACTTGTTGAAACTTTTTTGTTGTTTGACTATGGAATTAACAAATATTCCACTCTCGATTTGGCTCTTCGCTTGTATGGTGGAGAGGCGAGTAATGTTGGATCATCATCCTCAAACCCTCTTTCTTTAGGGATGTAGTCCAGAACAAACCATCTAATTCATCTACTTTGAATCATCTTATGTCTAATGCGTATATTGTGGAGAAATCCAAAAAGGTGCCCAAGTTGGAGGTTTATCTTTGCTTTCAAAGGTTTCTTTATTGTTAAGTTTGTAAACTTGTTGATTTTCAAAGAGTTTTAGTGGATGGCCCCTAGCTTTGGGGCAGAGCGGGCTTCTTGTTACCCTTAGTTTCTTGCTTTTGATCCTTCCAATATGTCTATAAGAAAAATCTCAGTTTGGGTTTGGCTCCCAAATTTGCCTTTTCATTTTTGGAATTTCTCGGTTCTTAAAGATATCGACAATACTTTGAGCTACATCAAAATAGATCTAAAGTGGATTAAACTAGGTCTTTTCACATATGAAAAATATGTGTTGAGATTGATGTAAGTCAGGGTCTACCGGATAAGATGGTATTACAATGGGGAAATTTTAGATGGGTTCAAGTTATGGACTATGAGAATACCTCTTTTCGGTGTTGGCTATGCTAACAACTAGGGCATCTCTAGGATTCTCATCCTTATGCGAACCCCTACTCAAAAAGGAACAAAGGACATAAACTTAACTTGAATAGCTAGCAATCATGTGACCAACTGTATCTGGAAGATGAAGCAACTCAAAACGATGTCGATCAACACTCCACTACTGCAAAAAAAAGAGTACATTGTTTGTCCAGAGGTGTCGAAAGAGGATAGAGAAGAAGACATGAATATCATGCTTCCCTTTTTCAGGTTGGTTGCTATAACTAAAGCTCCTTAAGGGATAATGAAAAGGCTTCATGAATTCAATAACTCATATTTTAATAAGGAATTGGTTATCTATCCAAAACTTGATCTCGAATTTGAAATTACAGTAAGTCATCATTATATCCTTTTTAAATAGAGTGGTATGAGGTTGAAAAGAAGAAAGAAAATAAAAATACGATAAGAAATTGTTTTTCAAAAACAAAAAAAAATTATGTTTATATAATATTATTCTTATAAAAACAAAAAAAATTTATGTTTATATAATATTATTCTTATAATTAAAAAAATATATGTTGTTTTCATTTAATATTTTAAATAAAAATACTAATTTTTTCATATATATATATAGACATTACAAATATTAAATTATTTTTCCATTTTCCACCTTTCATATAGTGCACATCTCAACCTTATTTGAAAAGATATTGTATTGCAACCTTATTTTTACAAGATATTTGAAAAGTTATTTAAATAATTAAAAATCTTTATTATTCGAAAGATTTTACCTCATTTCATAATATCATTCTATATCTTATCATAACTCAATGGTGGTGGTTATTGGGAATAATCAATCCACAAATGTTAACAATTATCAATTAATGTTATCTAGCTCATGCACTCATCATTGTTATTCAAAGAAAACTATGCTACTTTAAATGACTTCTTGTGATTCTAAAGAGCTAGACTTTGAGTGTAAGGGGACAAATATTGAATACTAGTATTAATACCTTTGGGTCTTGGATCATTAACCTATTTCCTTAAGTTGAAAGAAGATGAGCTTTGAGCTCATGCATTTTTTAGTAGTATTTCACTTTGTCCTAGTCTAAACCTTCTACTAAATGACTCTTTTTAGACAAATTTTTCCCAAGACATTTGTCCGAAATCTGATAAGAAATTGTTAGATCCACAGATTTGAGTGATTGTTTCTGTATAATCCTAGTGC
>ML781074.1:1018225-1050359 GCA_009831015.1 Picea engelmannii
ATATATATATATATATATATATATATATATATATATATATATATATATATACAGCCTGAGTGGGCCTAATGGTTAAGAACATGTGTTTCCTCTTAAGAGGTCACAGGTTCAAATCTAGAGGGGGGCACCTGCCACCCTCATATATGAGGGTGGGGTCTAATGTAATTACATTTACTCTAATATTTCCCCACCCCACATATGAGGGTGGGGGGTGGGGAAATATTAGAGTAAATGTAATTCTTTATATGTGAGGGTGGCGAGGGCTCTAATATTGCCGCACCCCCCACCCCACCCCACCGATGGGGCAATATTAGAGTAAATGTAATTATATGAGGATGGGGGGTGGGGCAATATTAGAGTAAATGTAATATATTGTTGGGAGGGGGCATGGGGAAATATTAGAGTAAATGTAATTACATTATGAAGGTGGGGGGTGGGGAAATATTAGAGTAAATGTAATTACATTTACTTTAATATTGACCGACCCCCCACCCTCAAATTACATTTACTCTAATATTGACTCACCCCCCACCCTCATTTTGGGGCAATATTAGAGTAAATGTAATTATTGTCTCACCCCACACCCTCATAGTAAGACTCACCCCCCACCCTCATTTTGGGGCAAAGAGTAAATGTAATTATTGTCTCACCCCACACCCTCATAGTAAGACTCACCCCCCACCCTCATATTAGAGTAAATGTAATTACATTTACTCTAACATATGAGGGTGGGGACCGGGACAACATATGAGGGTGGGGACTGGGACAATATTAGAGTAAATGTAATTACATTTACTCTAATATTGCTCCATTCCCCACCCTCATACATTTACTCTAATATTGCCCTACCCCCCACCCTCATATGTGGGGGGTGGGGAAATATTAGAGTAAATGTAAGTCTTACATTTACTCTAATATTTCCCCACCTCCCCCACAATTGCATTTACTCTAATATTGCCCCACCCCATATTAAAGTAAATGTAATTACATTATGAGGGTGGGGGGTAGGTCAATATTAGAGTAAATGTAATTACATTATGAGGGTGGGGGGTAGGTCAATATTAGAGTAAATGTAATTACATTTACTCTAATATTGCTCTATTCCCCACCCTCATAATGTAATACTCTAATATGAACCAACCCATAAGGATGGATCAATATTAGAGTAAATGTATTAATCTCTAATATTGCTCTACGGCCACTCTCATAGTATAATACTATGATATTGACCAACCCCATTTTCATATATGAGGATGAGTCAATATTAAAGTAAATGTATTAATTTAATAAGATAAAATATTATTATACAAAATATTAAATTACAAATTTTATAAAATATAAAACTTATATATAAACATGAAAAGATAAGAGAATATATTAATTTTGTAAGAAAATAATTTTTTATTATAATTTTTTTATAAAAATAAAAATTAAATTAATTTTTTTATTTTTAAAAGAATAAGAAATTGAATATGTTAATGTACTCATAAAAAGATTTATTACAAATTTTATAAAAATTCGGTAAATCTTTCGAGATTTATCATGATCCAAATAATGATGCTCTTAGAAGTTTTCCACAAGTCCACCAAAATAATGGAAAATTTATGGGACCACCCCTTATAAAAAGAATTTAACCTCTCCCAATAATAATTTTAAAAAATATTATATTTATGTTTTGAAAAAAATAATTCATAAAACATTTTTTTTATTATTTATGTTCATTTTTTCACCATTGCACTTTATTGAATTAACAATGTGGTTATTTTTATATTTTGCACTTCCACTTAAATTTACATGTCGTATATGTTCATCTTAGCATCTTAACCATGTATATTTATTTTAACTTAGATTTTTAAAATAATTGGAAGGATTACAAAAACTGAATTACAATCTTTAAATGCTTATTTAATACATGTCTTATATGTTCATCTTAGCATCTTAACCATGTATATTTATTTTAACTTAGATTTTTAAAATAATTGAAAGAATTACAAAAACTAAATTACAATCTTTAAATGCTCACATTATACAATTTAAAATGAATCTACTCTAATTTATTTTATTATTATACTCTTTTTAATAATTATAATTGAAAATTTTTCATTTTTACTATTTAATCTATTAATATATTAATATTACATGAAGTTTTACGTACTGAATTGCATATCACACCTATCTTGTCTCAATGCAAAATTCTTATAATATTCTTATATTACATCCATCTGAGTTCATTAAAGAGATAAAAAAATAAATCAAGGCTCAAATCTCTAGAAGCTTAAAAGATATGAGCTGAGCTAAAATGGAATTACATTAATTTATTTTATTACCATGTTTTTTAATGATTAAATTTATTTTTTAATTTTAAGTTTCATTATATATATATATATATATATATATATATATATAAAATGAAGTTATACACCTACATTGTTAGAAAGTGGCAATGGATTTAAAATACAATTTAGAAGATGATAAACACTTTGTACAACAAATTAAGTATCCAATGGAGGAAGATTAATCCTTGTGAAATTTATCTTTGAAATTGCACCTATTTATCGATACTCTCTTTTGTTTACACTCGAAAGGCCATACTCAACAATAATAGGAAGACATGCTTTAGATTCTTATGAAAGTGAAGGATATAGGAGGATGGCCTTCCTCTTATGAAATGTGTTTCCTTTGCAAGGATTGTGGTTAAAGCATATTCATTTATTTGGGAAGGTTCTTGTGTGGTAAAAAAAGTTAGAGTATTATATTTATTGAAGGCTTATAATAAAGCATTATGTTCGAGAAGTGCATTGAACCCTTGAATATGAAGGAATAATGGATAATATCTTCTTCAAAGAAGTATACAATAGGACCATATTTTTTTTGAATGCATTGGTTTTATTTTTCTCTTTGGTAGGAATATTACAATCCTAGGAGTAGGCAACGAGAAAATGGTGAGATTGGGAGTGGATCCATGGATTGGGGATAAGGATGTTTACATGGTATCAATGGATTTGAAAAATCACTTTTCTCACCAAGGTTATAAAGATTGAGCATATGTTTATGACAAAAATAGAGCATCCCTTTAGATTATAGGTTGGCTTACTGAGAAGGACTAGGGACTAAAATGAGTCATTTCCAATGAATGGAGTACCTCTAGGAGAGGCCTAATGACAACACACATCTAAGATCAAAGAAAAATATTATATAAAGAGGGTACTCGTATGCCTTTATTTTTCAAATAAAATACTTACCCAAGACAATTTACAAAGGAGAAATTCACAAGGGGTATGCATATATCTTCTTTGCAAAAATGATACAAAAGAAAATCATCACTTGACTTGATATGAAATTCAATCTGCAAATGAACATGCAACAATACAGATCTGAAACTAAATTGTAGAGAAAAATTGAAGAGATGACAACAAGAGACATGAGTTTCAAAAAATGACCATCGATCCTATTGAGTGAGAGAGAAGCACCTTCTATAAGCAAGGTAGCTTTTTCCTTCTTGTTATGAGTTGTTTACAATGGAAGTTGTTGAAGCAAACTAAAGGATTGCAGTGGAAAACCACAGAAAGGAACTAAATGACTATAATGGAAATAATTGAAGTAAACTAAAGGCTTGCAGCAGGAATTGTTGAAACGAACTACATGACTACAATAGAAATTTTTGAAGTGAACTGCCACACTAATTATGGAGTGCCCCTCATCCTGAGTGACCAAGGAAGTGGTGTGCACTTCATGATGGCCCAATTCCTCCTTGTTTAGATCTAGAAGTGTCCCTGCTTCCGCCAAAAAATGATAGAAATTGCGCTGCAATGTTGTTGTAGACATCCATTTGGTCTGAGTTGGTGTTTGTCCCTTTCGACCCACACGATTTAAAAGATATTGTTGCTGGAAAGTTGTCCTGGTCTTGGAGTTAAGAATTTTATCAAGGAGTAGGTGCGGCTAAACATGTGAAATGTTATCCATGGGATGTTGAACTTTTGTTGTTTCTTCAAGGAGAGGTGGGTCAAACAACTTGATATTGTTAACATTAAGCACGTCATGGATGCCGAGTTGTGCAAGCAAGTCTAGTTGATACGCATTCTCTCCAATGTGTTCCAGAACTGTGTAGGGGCCATATCTGAGTGGATTCAACGTATGATGTTTCCCTTTGAAGTGGGGCATGTCCAGTAAGAGCCACACATGATATCTTGGTTGAAAGAACAATGGTGTGCATTGTTGATCATGCCTTTGTAAGTAAACTGCTTCCTGAGTATGGCACTGAGCCAACATGCGGATAAAACATTAAGATAGTTGTTGTTCCTATTGCTGATGTGCAAAGCCAGAAGGAGAAAGAATCTCTAAATGGTATTCCATCAGATAACCTCCCTGTTTAAGTACATCCTTACTAGTGAACTCAAATGCATCCTTCGCAATCTCAAAGTGATGACACCTATTTGGAAAATAGATAACTTGTGCAAAGCATAATGCGGTCTGAAGCTGAGTGAAGTGGTGCCTAGCATTTCTCGAAAAAATATTGAGGTCGTGGGAAATGGAGTGCACTGGACATTGTGCCAAAATCTGTACTCGAGATGGATCTGATCGACTCCCCATTGTGTCTAGTACGAGTCCCACATGCAGAACTGATGTGTGTCCACAATAGGATTTCTTCACCTGAAGTGCATGTTCCCATAGTAGCTCGAGGATGTTTCAAACACGTTGAAGATGGTCTACCCAAGAATTAATGAATACCAAGATATCATCAAGATAAATGTGATCCGGATTATTTTCAAAATGAAATGAAAGCAAATAAATTACAATGAAATACTCATGAAAATGGCCAGAAACAGAGAAATACAACAATACTTGATTTCTATTAATGAAAGAATTGTAAAAATACAGAGTGCAAGACTCGCTAAAATGGTGGAAGCTTTATCTCTAAGAAGAGATGTGATGGCTACGCTCATTCGCAAGAAGATGATTACAATGAGCCTCTGAAGGTCTTTTTATGATAAAAATGAATGCCAAAACCTTAGACATCCAAAAACCTAACCCTAAGAGATGAAATGCCAAAAGTCATGTGGGCCCTGTTTGGGTAAGCTAGTACATTAACTTCCTGGGGTCGTAACTTTTGCATACGATCTTTGTTTTAGGCGTGTAATAGCCCATTGGAAAGGTCTTTTCAAGAACTATGCATTATGTTGTCAAACTATGACTCCGTCTAAAGTTTGACTATGGTGTTAGCAACAATTGTGGTATCGGGGAACAAAGGTACCCAGGTCTGCAGGATTGCGCGATAAGTGCCCAAGCGCAGCACACAGAAGAAATCTGCTTGGGACTCGAGTTAAGCAAGCGAGCATGATCATGGACATGAGAAGCGGCGAAAGCTCCACAGGAGGGTTTCATCGAGAATCGGATATCGGAGATCCTGGGAGCGAGAGTTTTGCGCATTGCAGAATCCCGATACGTGATTTCCCGATCGACGGGGAACAACTGTTAATCATGGAAGACAGGTGGCAGGCTTTCACGACGGGAAACAGACCGTTGACAAGTCAATGGCCATGAGCCATCGGGTTTCGGGGTTTCACGAGTCCGGAGGATGTGTGCTCGTTGACATTGCAAACCGCGAAATCCCGATGGAGAGTATGGTCGAGGGCATATGGTAGCGGTCACTCGGACCAGGGTCTAGTCGAAGGGCTAGCACGAAAGGCGCATCGGCAATCAAAAAATTGCGAGTCCCATGGACACAAACACCATGTCATCGTGAACGCCGAAACTCCGATGCGGGGTTTGGCTACGGTCACACGGAGACAGGTCACATGGATCGTGTTCTAGCCGATAGGGGCTAGCTCCTAGGAGGAGGAGCTCATCACACATCGAGATATCGGAGATCCCGGAGGCAAGGAGTTTGTGCATCTCGAACTCGCGAATCCCGAATCCCCGAAACCCCGAAACCTCATCACATACCTATCCCTTGCCGCCACGTCATATCCTCGTGTCATGCCAACCACAATTTCTTCCCGGCCCCTGCGTTCCCTCCACCTGGCTCGTACACTTCAAAGCCCACGAATTCTTCCACTTGCATTTGCCCTATCGTTCTCCCTCCGCCACATCCATCCGTATGGCCTCTCCTCATCCCATCTCCACACCGAGCATGTCAAACCACCCCTGCCTGATCACCATCCATTCACCATTTCGTGTCAAGTCCTCCAGTCATCACGACGGCCTCCACGTCCACCCGCTAGTCTTACCATGAATTCTCCAAACAGATCCAAATGGCAGAATGAGAAGGCCTCCATGTCCTGTAGGTACAGAGTTGACCGAGGCCTTTCCCGATCCCAATGAAGCAGTTATTGCAGCAGTTGATGGTGGTTGGACATCGTTTCCACCATAAATGGAAAGTCCAGAAAATGACTGTAAACTTGTCAATTCATGCACAGGCCCTTTTGGGGCGCGATTACGTCTGACTAAAGTTCACGACTGTCCAGAGACTGCATGCGCAGTAAACGTGCAGATGTAATGTCTTCAATGCGATGTCTTGAGTTGGCTTCTCTGGTCAGTTCCAAGGATATGTAGGCATTTTTGCCATTTTGTAAAGCATCGATGGTTGAGCTGAGCTCCCGATTGTAAAGTTTTAATGAAGCATTGTTGCTCTGGTTATGTATGAACTTTTGAGACTTCTTTCCTTATGAATGCCAGTTTCTTTCATGTCTTTGTTTACACTGTGTTAGAGCAGCTCGGAATTGGAGGATCCAGTCGAGCCGTAGCTATTATAGGATGATGTTGTAATGGATCACTGTAATAGTTGCACTGTCTCTAATCAGTTCTTGTGATTTCCCCAACGCTGAGTGACTTGGAATTGGAGGATCCAGTCAAGTCCCCTTTCAATTCCTTGAGACCCTGAACCAAGCGGATCTTGCATTCAGAGTCTTTCTTCTGCAAACTGTCGAAAGCCTGTTGCTCGAAGTGGTTTGTTCACCTTTCTTACTAAGTCTTCCACCTGATGATCTCTTAACCAACCCACTGGCTGAAGTTAGGATTCCAGACCTCATTTGTTCTTTACATGCCAGACTCAGTCCCTGAGTTAGAATGATATTTCTTTGAGTCTTTACCTCCATTTGATCATCCCTTTAAAATAAATTGTGACATTAAACTGATGGGCGTTGGGCTCTGCTTCTGCAAGCAATCCAGGAGTGACTTCCAGTGCTAACATTTCTGGCACCATTGCCGGGGAAGAAATTGAAGATTTTCCCTGGGTAGAATGACATTGAGCCTCTGAATCCGAAGGTGCATCGGATATCGGAGCCTTTCAAGATTGCTCATTTGCACCTGGCGACTCCATTATGACGACTCTGCTGGGGAGAACCTGCTCAGTTAATTGTGGCTTTCATAGGCAGGCATACGCGGTCTCATCCACATCTGCCTCTAGCTATGCCTGAAACAGATCCAGAGGCGGTGCTCAGAAAGGGAAAGGCCTCTGAAGAAGAAGCGTCCTTCACCGAACCAGGTAATCCACCATATCCTTCTGTTGGAGCTCATTTTTCTCCGACTCAGTTATTTGATAGGCATGTCTCTGCAGTTTCCCGTTTCCTAAATTTTGGGAGTGTTCCTGCTGAGTTTTCCCCTCTGGTTTGGGATTGGAGGGAGAAATCCTTTTCACTCCCCTCTCCTCTGAAGCTATTCCTTGGCATAGACCCGGAACCACAGAAGATTTTCCCACTCCTGCACAAAGAGGAGTGCCTGCTGACTCGAACTCGTTAGCCTTCTCCTTAGATCCTCTCTTGTTCCTTACTCCCATTCGAGGCTCATTCTCAGCAGTCCATTCACGAACTCCTTATTCTCCAAGATCTCCTCCACCTAATATTCCTATGGTTGGTGCTAATGGAGGCCATTATAGCTGCTAGGTATGCTCCCCTCGTGCTACCGCAGCCTCTCAACGCCCTCCCAGCAGATGGTTACCTCAAACAACTGCCTAGGTTTACAGGTGAGGGGGACATAACTGTAGAAGAGCACCTAGAAGCCTTTTACAGTTTCACAGATGATAATAACATCATGCACGCAGACGTATGGATGAGTATTTTCGTCCATAGCCTCCAAGGAGAGGCTAGAAAATGGTTTAAGGCCCTGCCTCCTGGATCTATTGATGGGATCGAAGCTTTAGATAATGCCTTTTTAAGACAGTGGGGAGATAAGAAAGACTTCATGTATTACATGACAAAGTTTGGGTCTTTGAAGAGAAAGGAAGGAGAGTTCGTCTCCGATTTCTCCAAGAGATTTAATAAAATGTACAACAAAATCCCTGCTGAGATAAAACCCTCTGAAGCCTCTGCAAAGATTATTTATGCTAGCGCCTTTGATCCCGATTTCTGTCTCTTGTTGAGGGAAAGAAGAGCCACTACTCTGGCTCAGATGCAGGATGTAGCCGTGGAAGTAGAGTCTACTATATTGGCTGTTGACCGACTCAGGCATGCTGCTGGTAGGAACATATCCAGGCAGAGGCCTGAAGCTACCTCATCCAGTTCTTCTCCCCTGCCCCTTCAGGCAGATGAAACAACTAGAACGCTAAAATCGCTTGCTACCAAGATAGAAAGGTTAGAATTAGAGGGGAATCCCATGTACAGAAATCCCCAGAACGCTGATAATAGAGGTTTTAGACGATCTGATAACCATGGGCCACGGGCCTTCCCGAGGGAACAAAGAGACAAAGACAGAGAAGACCAGAGAATTCAGGCCCCTTTTTAGAACAACTTGGTGGCCGATGAGGAAGAAAGAGAAACAGATGAGATTGACCCTGAAATCCACTACTTAGAGGACACTCCTCCTTTTCCCCATCTCACTCAAACAACTTACGAGGAGTCTCTCATGGATAGTCAGCTAAATGAATTGAGCAAGGGAGACAAGGTTAGCGACGGCCGAGGCAGGTATAACTTGAGGTCCGACAGAAGGACAACAACACCTGATATTCTTGAGCAATCCACTAGAGCAGAAAGGCCTGCTAACACAACAGCAGATGGTCACAGAGGTAAGAAGGCCCAACTCCTCTCTCCCGTTGTCCATAATCATGTTCCTGAAATAAAAGAAATTCCAAAGCCTACATCTTCTTTTAACTTCGAGCATGAGATCCAAAATATCAAAATCCCTGTGCCCCTCACTGAGCTGATTAAACATGATGAATTCAAAAAATGCTTCTCTGAGCTTTTACAGTCTAAAGCCTCAAGCCTTCCTGCAGATTCCATAAACCTCCAAGATGAAAATCCAGTTGGCGTCCTAGGTCCCATGGTAGAAGACAGAGATGACTCATCCCCTCCCTTCTACACCTCCTTGAACATACATGACAAAGTGCTACACAACTGCTTGATGGATTCAGGGGCCTCACATAACCTCATGCCCAAAACTGTCATGGAAGAGTTAGGACTAGAAGTTACCCGAGCCTATCATGACCACTATTCCTTTGACTCCAGAAGAGTCCAGTGTCTTGGAGTGATCAAAGACCTGGTTGTGACCTTGTTTCAACTGCCCATGAAGAGTGTGGTCATGGATATTGTAGTAGCTGACGTTCCCCCAAGTTCGGTATGCTATTATCAAGATCTTGGATAAAAATACTGGGGGGAACCTTGCAGATGGATCTCACATATGCTACTATCCCAGTGTTTGGAGGAGAGCATAGAAGACTATACAGGAAAGCTCAGTTGGCCTATATAATCAGTGATGAAGCCAACCCTACCAACCATCCCATCTTTGCCTTGGACAATGACTTAAGTTCCAGTGTGCTCCAACTCACTCATGCTCCCGAAACTCCTCTTAGACTCAGAAAGCGGCCCACCATTTCCCCTGAGCTTCCTCCCTCCATCACCCCCGTCTGGAAACTGTTCTTTGATGGAGCCTCTTCCAAGGAAGGCGCTGGAGCTGGGGTAGTTTTTGTGTCACCTGCTCAGGAAACCATATCTCTGTCACACAAATTAGAATTTGAAGCTACCAACAATGTGACAGAGTATGAGGCTCTTGTTCTGGGATTAAGAGTTGCGAGGGAAATGGGAATTCAGGAAGTAGTAGTGTTCGGTGATGCAGAGTTGGTGGTCCAACAAATCAGAAACGCTTATCAGGCTAAGCATTCTCTACTCAGAAGCTACAGAAATGAGGTATGGGACCTAGTTGACAGTTTCTTCTCAGCATTTAACATTTCATTCATCCCAAGAGAGGAGAACACAATGGAAGATTCCTTGGCTACATCGGCTAGCAATTTCAAAGTACCTTTGCCACCCAAATTCAGATATGATGTAGAGGTAAAATACAGGCCCTCCATACCTGACAACGTCAAACATTGGAAGGTATTTGAGGATGATCTTGAAGTCAAGAGGTTCTTGGAGACTGTCGAGGAATTTTCAGAAATACACATTGATCAAGACGCCGTCTCAAAGGAAGAGCTCAATGGGGGTAATTTTCTGAATAAGATTGCAGGGCGTGACATTGTACAGCTGCCCAGCAATCACATTCCCAAAGGACTGGTTCCTTTGGAAAGACTTTTTGATGGAAATAATGTATCATTAAAAGGAAAATTCTTAGAGGAGGACGCTGATACTATTCAATGCAACATTGGGACCGAGGGCGAACCCAAGTATGTCAAATTGTCAAGAAGTCTGACAAAGGAGCAGACGTTCGAATATGTTGGACTTTTGAGGGAATTTGTTGATGTGTTTGCCTAGACCTACGAAGACCTCAAAACCTATGACACCTCTATCATCGAGCATAAAATTCCATTGAAGGAGGAGGCAAATCCATTCAGGCAGAAGCTGAGACAGATCAATCCCATGCTGCTGCCTATCATGGACTGCTGCCTATCATGGAGAGGAAGTAAAGAAGCTGCTTCAAGCTCAGATCATTGTACCACTGAGATATTCGGAGTGGGTGGCCAACTTGGTGCCAGTAAGGAAAAATAATGGAGAGATCCGACTCTGTGTAGACTTCAGAAACCTGAACAAGAGCTCACGAAAGGATAATTACCCCCTACCAAAGATGGAACATATACTGCAGAGGGTAGCAAGAGATTCCAGGATGTCCATGATTGATGGATTCTCTGGCTACAATCAGGTCTCTGTTCTGCCTGAAGACAGGGAAAAGACAACATTCACCACTCCATGGGGCACATTCATGTATGCCAAGATGCCATTTGGACTAATGAATGCAGGGGCGACTTTCCAGCGTGCCATGGACATAGCTTTCGTTGGGGAAAAGGATAAATTTGTGGTCGTTTATCTGGATGATATCATAGTATTTTCAAAATCTGATAAAGAACACCGTCGCCATCTCAGGAAAGTTTTCTTGAAATGTAGAAAGTTTGGCATTTCATTAAACCCCAAGAAATCTCTATTTTCCATGAAGGAGGGAAAATTACTAGGCCACATAGTATCAGCAGAAGGAGTCAGGATTGACCCCAACAGAGTTGAGGCGATACAAGCCTTATCAATCCCGAGGTCCAAGAAGGAGGTCCAATCTTTCCTCGGTAAAGTTAATTTTCTGAGGAGGTTTGTACCTAACTTTGCTGAGGAGGTAAAGCTAATAGCAGCCATGTTAAAGAAAGAGAATGAAGTAAGGTGGACCCCTCAATTGCAGCATTCTTTTGAACAAATCAAGAAGGCCCTGGCTGAAGCTTCTGTGCTTATCAGTCTCGACTACTCAAAGGATTTCCTTATTTTCTCCTTTGCCTCACCTGACACAGTGGCTGCGGTTCTATTGCAGACAAACGACAGTGGGCTAGAGCAGCCTATTGCTTATTTCAGTCGAGCATTGAGGGATGCCGAAGTCAGGTATGACACTATGGAGAAGCAGGCTTATGCTCTAGTGAAAGCTCTCAAAGCTTTTAGAACCTACATCCTGCAGTCAAATATCATCGCCTATGTCCCCTCGGCTTCTGTTAAAGACATTCTTATTCAGCCTGACATAGAGAGGAGAAGGAGTAAATGGATAGCCAAAATCCTGGAATTTGACCTGGAAGTAAGGCCCACCAAATTGATCAAAGGGAAAGGTTTAGCCAAATTGTTGGCTGAAGCAAACTGCCAAGCGTTGGGGATAAGTTTCATCAACGAATGCTCAGGTATTCAGCAAGATCGACTGCCTGACGTAGACCATCAAAGGGAGCCCCCATTGGCTCGATGTCCTTGGTATAAGGATGTCATATACTTTCTGCAGGAGCTGTGGCCCCCAGACGGCCTGCAAAAAAGAAAAGCAAGAGCTCTAAAGCTCAAAGCAGTTAGGTACTGCCTGATCGATCAAGTGTTATATTGGAAAGACCCCCTGGGGTTGCTTTTACAATGCATGAGTCCACCAGAGGCCGAGATGATTGTGGCTAAATTTCACAGCGACCTGTGTGGAGGGCACCATTTCTGGAGAGCCACAGCCCACAAAATCCTCAGGGCTGGATACTACTGGCCTACCGTGTTCGCTGATGTCTGCAAAAGGGTCAGAGCCTACATCAAATGTCAAAATTTTGCAGGAAAGCAGTAGCTCAGGTCTCTGCCGTTAAATCCGGTGGTGGTTTCAGGGCCTTTCCAGCAGTGGTGCCTAGATTTCATTGGAGAAATTCACCCTGCCTCTAGTGGGAAGCACACGTGGATCCTAACTGCTACAGATTTCTTTACCAAGTGGATTGAAGCTATCCCCACCAGGAGTGCTTCCCACAAGGTAATCATTAGATTCTTGGAGGACCTCATCACAAGGTTCGACTGCCCAAATAAGATTGTCACCGATAATGCAGCCGCTTTCGGGGCTGAACCACTAGCCAAGTTCTGTGAACAGTTCGGGATCAAATTGACTCACTCCACCCCATATTATCCGCAGGGCAACGGTCTAGCGGAATCCTCCAACAAAAGCCTGATAAGGATCATCAAAAAGTTGTTGGAAGACAACAAAAGGGCTTGGAGTTCAAAGTTGAAATTCGCCCTATGGGCTGATCGGGTGACTACAAAGAGATCTATAGGTCTCTCCCCTTTCCAGTTAGTCTACGAAGCCGAAGTTGTCTTCCCTTCTTAGCTAGCCATTCCTGTAGCGAAATTCCTCCAGGATTATCAAGAAGAGCCCAATGACATGAGCAGAAGGATTCATCAGCTAGTAGAGGTCCAACAGGCTAGGGAACAGACAGTGGATAGGATTCAGGACCAACAACAAAAGATCAAGCAGGTCTTCGATAAGAAGGCCAAGAAGGAGCGGTTCTAGATAGGAGACCTGGTGCTGAAATGGGATGCTCCTAAGCAAGATAAGGGCAAACACAGCAAATTTGAAGCCCTGTGGATTGGGCCTTTCAGAATCTCTAAGACTTTCTCAAATAACACATACCGGTTGCGAGATTTGGAAGGTGAAGAAGTTTTCAACAGCCTAGTGAATGGGCATTTCCTGAAGAAATGTTTTGTTTGAGTCTCAGATGGCTCCTTTGTTTGTAAATATTGTCCTTTTTGTTTCTTAGTTCGTTTCCATTTTTTTTTTGTGGCCTAATAATGACTCCATAGCCCAACAACGAGGCACTGGAACTACAAAATGAGTCCTTAGAGCATCACAGGGATGACTCTATCCCCCATGGAGCCTAATGTTAGCAACAATTGTGGTATCGGGGAACAAAGGTACGCAGGTCTGCAGGATTGCGCGATAAGTGCCCAAGCACAACACACAGAAGAAATCTGCTTGGGGCCCGAGACATGAGAAGCGGTGAAAGCTCCACAGGAGGGTTTCATCGGGAATCAGATATCAGAGATCCCGGGAGTGAGAGTTTTACGCATTGCAGAATCCTGATACGCGATTTCCCGATCGGCGGGGAACAACTGTCAATCATGGAAGACAGGTGGCAGGCTTTCACGACGGGAAATGGACCGTTGACAGGTCAACGACCATGAGCCATCGGGTTTCGGGGTTTCGCGAGTCCAGAGGATGTGTGCTCGTTGACATCGCAAACCACGAAATCCCAATGGAGAGTATGGTCTAGGGCATATGGTAGCGGTCACTCGGACCAGGGTCTAGTCGAAGGGCTAGCACGGAAGGCGCATCGACAATCAGAAAATCGCGAGTCCCGTGGACACAAACACCATGTCATCGTGAACGCTGAAACTCCGATGGGGGGTTTGGCTACGGTCACACGGAGACAGGTCACATGGATCATGTTCTAGCCGGTAGGGGCTAGTTCCTAGGAGGAGGAGCTCATCGCACATAAAGATATCGGAGATCCTGGAGGCAAGGAGTTCATGCATCTCGAACTCACGAATCCTGAATCCCCGAAACCCCGAAACCTCATCACATACCTATCCCTTGCCGCCACGTCATATCCCCGTGTCATGCCAACCATAGTTTCTTCCCGGCCCCTGCGTTCCCTCCACCTGGCTCGTACACTTCAAAGCCCACGAATTCTTCCACTTGCATTTGCCTTATCATTCTCCCTCCGCCAAATCCATCCGTATGGCCTCTCCTCACCCCATCTCCACACTGAGCATGTCAAACCACCCCTGCCTGATCACCATCCATTCACCATTTCGTGTCAATTCCTCCAGTCATCACGACGGCCTCCACGTCCACCCGCTAGTCTTACCATGAATTCTCCAAACAGATCCAAGTGGCAGAATGAGAAGGCCTCCATGTCCTGTAGGTACAGAGTTGACCGAGGCCTTTCCCAATCCCAATGAAGCAGTTATTGCAGCAGTTGATGGTGGTTGGACATCATTTCCACCATAAATGGAAAGTCCAAAAAATGACTGTAAACTTGTCAATTCATGCACAGGCCCTTTTGGGGCGCGATTGTGTCTGACTAAAGTTCACGACTGTCCAGAGACTGCATGCGCAGTAAACGTGCAGATGTAATGTCATCAATGCGATGTCTCGAGTTGACTTCTCTGGTCAGTTCCAAGTATATGTAGGCATTTTTGCCATTTTGTAAAGCATCGATGGTTGAGCTGAGCTCCCGGTTGTAAAGTTTTAATGAAGCATTGTTGCTCTGGTTATGTATGAACTTTTGAGACTTCTTGCCTTATGAATGCCAGTTTCTTTCATGTCTTTGTTTACACTGTATTAGAGTAGATCAGAATTGGAGGATCCAGTCGAGCTGTAGCTATTATAGGATGATGTTGTAATGGATCACTGTAATAGTTGCACTGTCTCTAATCAGTTCTTGTGATTTCCCCAGTGCTGAGTGACTTGGAATTGGAGGATCCAGTCAAGTCCCCTTTCAGTTCCTTGAGACCCTGAACCAAGCGGATCTTGCATTCAGTGTCTTTCTTCTGCAAACTGCCAAAAGCCTGCTGCTCGAAGTGGTTTGTTCACCTTTCTTACTAAGTCTTCCACCTGATCATCTCTTAACCAACCCACTGGCTGAAGTCAGGATTCCAGACCTCCTTTGTTCTTTACATGCCAGACTCAGTCCCTGAGTTAGAATGATATTTCTTTGAGTCTTTACCTCCATTTGATCATCCCTTTAAAATAAATCGTGACATTAAACTGATGGGCGTTGGGCTCTGCTTCTGCAAGCAATCCAGGAGTGACTTCCAGCGCTAACATATGGAACACCAAAAAAATATTGTTTAGAGCCCCAAAATGACCCTGGAAGTACCAAAAGATGTGTTGACATGAAAACATTCAAAATAAACTAGTTGGATTAGGTGGGAGGCCACCAATATCCAATTGGAAGATGTGTAGGGCTTTAGATAGTCCTATAAGTGTAGAACCCACCATTACAAAGAAGTACATATGAATGTGCTGAACTAAAAACTAACAAGAGGAGCCAGTTGGAATCGGTGGGTGGCCACCAATATCCACCTAGATCATTCCTCCCCCCTTAGGAAACAATGGTATCCATTGCGTTGAGTGCCTAGGGAAGAGGGTAAATCATTTTCTGAATCTGAATCTTGGTGAGTTGCGTGCCTTGTTGGAGAAGTTATGTTGCTTGGTCTGTGGAAGACTATCATAAACCTGTTGTTGGCGGGGTTGAATCTGTTCCACAAACCCGTTGTCTCTAGGTTTGATGGGGCATTGTGTAGGCACCATTGTAGGTGAAGAAACAATATATTCATTCTCTTCTACAATATGTTTTTGTTGGATAGAAGGTGTTGAGGCTGCAGTGTTTGTAGCGGTCTTCTATGCATCCTTTGAACAAACTATGAAGAGGATGAATTTTGCAGTACGAGAGATTGCCTTGCGACATTGTTTTGGTGGAGTAGTAGCCGAAACTACCTCTGGTATCCTATAGATCTTACCTCCCAGAGTAATAGTGACACTACGTGTACCACCCAAAGGCTGATCCCCTGCTAAATTGTAATTATGTTTATAGGATGGTGAGCCAACTGTTTATGAGCTGGAATACTTATGCATTTATTAGGCCAGAGAGCCCAGATGCTAAGGCCAATGAGCCTAATTTTGTATATATAAATCCTCACATCATTAATAAAAATTGCATCGCTACATGTAGACCCTCCATGAAGAAAGAGTTATGGGGGACTAAGCTCCACTAGGTAGGGAAGGGGATAAGTGTCTAGAGATAGGGACTAAGCTAGAGGGCTTACCTCTAAAGGAATAATATTATATTATTATTTCATAGAGGCTAAGGTTTGGCATAACCGTGTTTTCCTAAGTTCCCGGGGAAAGGGAATGAGTGTTAAGTGGAGCTCACACAACTTCAGAAAGACATGTGTCAACCTGGGTGCATGCAGTTTTTAGGTGGGAAAGTCAGCTTGTTGGGGGTTCCTTCATGATTTTGTTTGCACTCTCGCGATGTTAGTCACCCTGGAAGTCATCCATAATCCCCACTGAATTGTGTACTAAGATAGGAAGAGCCTGGAACCTGTAGTGATACTTGAGTTGTCTTGTGTATTTCCTGGGAAGCCCGACACACTTGTATTTTCCTGAGCCCATGATGTGTCTTAGCAGTTGGTTGTTGTTTCCAATGAAGTTCCTTGGCTGAGCTTGGCTTGCTTCCATATTCTATGTCCTTACCCGTTTTTGGTTGTTACCATCTCTTGTGCATTAGCCGAATTCTATTGTTGACATCACCCATGTCCGTTTGACATAAGAGTTGAATTGAAGAAGTAGGTTGTCAGGCCTATGAGAAACTCTCCCAGGTGAGAGAGTTTGTTGGGGAAGTGAGTTCTCCTGGAGGGAGTCTTGTAGCAGCTACAATACTCTGATACTTTCGGTCCAGCCTGTTGTCCGGGAGGTGTAGCAGCTGATGGACTTGTGATAGTGAAGGTGTACCCTTCTGGGGTGGAACAAGCATGTGGGGAATGAGGGTCTGTGGGATGTGGACGTAAGTGGATCTTGGGAGAAAATCCTTCATGTTGTTCTATGCAACTTCCCTGTTGTCCTTGCCAAGCCTAGAAATCCCTTTCCCGATGGAGTTTAGTCCCACCTCGGGGGTGACCCACTACTGAGCGTGATGAGCAGCCTGGTCTAAGGCTGGGAGGTTCGTGGAAGGTCTTCACACAGTTGGTTGTCCTCAATTAAAAGATAAGTAGCCATTTCTTTGTTCATTTACATGATGTGTATTTGTATGTGTTGTTATATCTATGGTTTTGTCTGTGATGACTGCATGTATGCTTTTACTATTATTTCTGCATTAAGCTGTGTGATAGTAGAACGCAAATCATCCATTAAATATTGGTATGTGTTATTGTCGCTTATGCAAGAATATGTGTATGTACAAAATGTTAATGTCTAGTTAAAATTGCATTAGAAATATAGACATATATATGTGTGTGTGTGTGTGTGTGTGTGTGTGTGTGTGTGTGTGCTCGAGCATGTTAGTTATCGAGATGATGTCGTCTGGCATGTGGGTTTAAGGCTGGGAAGGTCACAAAAATGGTGTAACGAAAGAAAGATGTTTCCACTGTGGCATTTCCCAGCCTGTCGGGTGGCTAGGGACGTTACAAATTTGTATTAGAGCCAAGGTTTTGACACTGAGCCTGGATGGGCCATGTTAGTGGTTAACGAGACAAATATTTCAGAGTGAATTGTTGTCGAAAGGGACAAAATTCAAGGTTCAAAGCGTCCCTGGGTGCCAAGAGAATACCTTGGTTGTGTTATGAAGCTAAGTAGGTATAACGGTTTATGGAATGGAAAGAGAGAAGGAAGTTGAAACAATCGTTGTGTTGGGCCGCGAGGTTTGAAATTTGGGCTGTAGGATCTGTTTGGGAGAAGGTAGACCCTTCAAAGTCGTCAGATCTAGAGAAGGTGCAGGAAATTAAAACCCCTAAGTCCTTCGGACTTTGCGACTTCGACAAAGTTTATGTGTTATAAGAAAAAGAGGTCAAAGCTCGAAGTTTCAAAGTTCTAAAGAGGATCTACACCGTAGATCCGGGGAAAAGTGCTTGACTATTCGATTGGCCGAACTCATATCAGAGCCGTAGATCAAGCAAAGATCAAGGGGTAAGGTGCAACGACAGATCATCATATTCGGGAGCTCGACACTTCAGGAGAAACGAGGTGTGCTAAGGTGAATCCTTCTGAATTTCCGAAGCCCGAAGTCCCGAAGTGACGCGGCATAATGACGTCACCCACGGTGATGTGGAATTCCTTAGTCCTACCACGTGTCAGTCAGAATGAAACTTTGACGAACCTGTTAGACCAAAAGAAATATGACATGTGGGGCTTCATGCCACCACCTTAATTGTTGACAATTGTACCATGTGGACCCCAAAAGGTAAAGTAGATTAGAAATTCAGAGCTCGGGAGATTTGAGGAATGCAAGTGTAAAATTTTCTAAAGTTCTGAAGTCCCGAAGTACCGAAGTGATGTGGCCTGCTGACATCACCAAGGATGGCGTGGACACATGGGATGTGTACCACATGTTAGTGAGTTAAGAACTTGCATAGGATAGCCACTTCGGGGAAACTGGGGTTGCCTGGGTTGAGAACTCCCAAAGGCTAAAGCATCGGAGTCATCGTGATCGTTGATAGTCGTGGACGCGCATCTGAAGATATGACACTCTGGAGAGTTGTCACTCTGGAGGTGTGTGGCATTGAAGGCTTTGGAAACACCCGAAGCCCAACATTCCAAAACACAGAGTAAGTGTTTGTTGGTTTAGCACTTGGTCCCAGCCGTGGTCACATACGAGTTAAGGAATGAAGAAAAGGAGCTAGCGTTGAATGGTGAATTGTTTTAGAATAAAACATGGCTTAGAGATAGAATCGTGGGGATTCTTGATCGATGCAGACCCATTGAAAATGGAGTCAAATGTAATTTTTGTTGAATCAGATTTCTTAAGTTACTCTGGAAAATTATTAAAGACTGATAGCCTGACAAAAATTTGGTTGACTGCACATTTTTTGCAGAGTTAACAATTGACAGAGCCAAATTGAGTTGTTGCATAGTACAAAAAAATGGAGGAGGCACATGATGCTTAAAGTTCAGAGGATCAAATTGGAGGAATTGATGTTCATTTGGGAATTGAAGGAACAAACTCCAATGGGCATGGAAAAGAAATAGACAAAGAAGTGAGCATGATGAAAATCATTAATAATTTGCAAAAAGATGTCCAAATGCACCAGGAAGATAAAAAAAGGCTTATGAGAGCCAAGGAGCATCAGGGAGACTTCAATATGAAGATGATGTGAAGCCTGGAAAGAATTGAAAAGAAATTGGATAAGGAGAGTGGCTCCAACAAATCAGATAATCACGGGACCCCAGATGAGGAAAGAAGAGAATGAAGTGGTAGTAGACATCACTAGCACTTCTGAAGGCATTCCAAAAGGAGACCACACAACAGTTCAAGTCCATATCCTACCAAAAATCTTAGGAGATCTGAAGTGGATGAATTGAAGGGTGAAATGAATAAAATCAAGCCTTCTACTTTTGATGGAGAGGACAAGAAAGATGAATATGTTGAGGCATGGTTGATGGGCATGAGGAAATATTTCCAACTGTAGAACTATTCTTCTCATGTAGAGGGAATAATTTTCATCTACCAACTTAAAGGAAAGGCATCCATATGGTGGGATTAGTTGTGCAAGTGCAATACGTCAGAGAGAACAATGTTACATGGAGGGAATTCAAGAGACATTTTGAAAAGAATTACTTAACTAAGAGGTATTATGACAAGAAAATGAAAGAGTTCTTTGAACTCAAGCTGGGAAGTATGTCCATTGATGAGTATGAAAGAAGATTCTTGTAGTTGTTGAAGTACATCCCCTTCATCAAGGATGAAACAATTAAGATTCAAAGGTATCTGAGTGGGATGCCATCTTTTATCAGTGATAAAATCCAATATGATGATCCTAAAACTATGGAAGAAACCATAAGGAGAGAAAAATTATTATTTGATCAACAAAAAGGGAAAACTATTTTCCAGAAGGATTGGGAAGACAAGAAGAATTTTAAGAGGGAGCAGAGGCAGAAGGGAAACAAACCACCATTTTTCAGGAATAGTCCTCAAGGACAACCAGTTTTGAGAGAGCCTAGGATGGCTGCAGTAGGTGGGAAAAGGCCAAGGCAGACACCTATGGAATGTTGGGGTTGTAAAGGAGATCATAGGTATATATATTGTCCTCACAGAAAGGACAAAGTGAGAGTTGTTCACAATGTTCAGCAAGCAAAAATGGTAGAGGACATGGGAAAAAGAGTACCAAGGATTTATGCAGCCCTGGACAACAAGCAAGCTGAGTTTCAATCACACATGATTGAAGTTGAAGGTATGATCGATAACCATTCCCTCACTATTTTAATTGATTCAGGGGCTAGTCATAGCTATGTAGATCCTAAGGTAGTAGAAATATTTCAATTTCCAAGAAGCAAGCATGGGAAATCTTGGTTGGTGCATCTGGCTACAAGAGCCAAGAGGAAAGTTGTTGAGTTAGTTAAATCATGTCCAATGGGAATGAATAGACTGAGTACCAAGGAAGATTTGAGCATCTTACCTTTGGGATCATATGTTTGCCTAATTGGTATGGATTGGTTGGACCAACATCATACCATATTAGATTTCCATAGCAAGGCATTCACTTGCTTGGATGAGGAATTAAATCGGAGAGTAATCCAAGGAATTCCCAGGTTAGTTGTTGTTAGAGAAATATCGACAATGTAGTTGAAGAAGTGTTATAGGAAGGGTTGTCAAATATTTGCAGCCCATATGGAGGAAGCATCTAAAGATAAGGTGCCAAATCTGGAGGATCATGCAAACCTGGAAGATTTTGAAGATGTGTTCAAGGAGGTACAAGGACTACCTCCAAAGAGAGATATTGATTTCTCTATAAATTTAATGCCTAGAGTAACTCCAGTATCAAAGACTCCTTACAGAATGAGTACACCAGAACTGAAGGAACTGCAAATGCAGCTTGAATAGTTTTTGAAGAAGAGGTATATACACCCAAGTGTGTCACCTTGGGGTGCCCTGATATTATTTGTGAAGAAGAAAGATGGAACATTAAGATTGTGCGTTGATTTCAGACAGTTGAACAAAGTGACTATAAAGAACAAGTATCCTCTACCAAGGATTGATGATCCCTTCGATCAATTGAAGGATGCTAGAGTATTTTCAAAGATTGATCTTAGGTCAGGATATCATCAGGTAATGATTAAAGAGGAATACATCAACAAGACTGCCTTCAGAACAAGGTATGGTCATTATGAGTTCATAGTGGTTCCATTTGGGTTATCAAATGCTCCAATTGTTTTCATGTGCTTAATGAATGGTGTTTTTCGGAAATATTTGGACAAGATTTTCATTGTCTTTCTGGATGACATCCTTGTATATTCCAAGTCGGAAGAAGAAAATGAAATCATTTGAGGATGGTACTGCAAGTGCTAAGAGAGCATCAATTGTATGCCAAATTGAGAAAGTGCTCATTTTATCAAAACATAATTCACTATTTTTGGCATATCATATCTAAGGAAGGGATAACAGTGGAACCTGAAAATATTGAGGCCATAAAAGGATGGAAATCACCTTAGAATGTGACAGAATTCGGATCCTTCATGGGTCTAGCTGGCTACTACAGAAGGTTCATTGTAAGGTTTTCAAGAATAGCTCACCCCATCACTTCCTTGCAAAGGAAGGGGAAAAGTTTCAATGGATAGAAGAATGTGAAACGAGATTCCAACAATGAGCTTCCACGACCCTCCCAGCCTTAGACCACGTTGCTTATCATGCTCAACAATGGGTCACCCCCAAGCTGGGACTAAACTCCACCGGGAAAGGGATTCCTAGGCTTGGCAAGGACAATAGGAAAGTCGTACAGATCAACATAAAGTATTTGCTCGAAGGAGCCACTTACGCCCACAACCCACAGACCCTCATTCCCCACATGATTGTTCCACCCCAGGAGTGTACACCTTCACTATCACAAGTCCATCATTTTTCCACTCCCTTCCAGGGCATCAACAAAAGGCTTGACCAGAAGTATTAGAATACTATAGCTACTACAAGACTCCATCTAGGAGAACTCACTTCCCCAACACACTCTCTCACCTAGATAGAGTTGCTCACAGGCCTGGAAACTTGCCTCTTCTATCACCTCCTAAGTCTGGTGAGTAAACTTCACAAGAAAGAAATTGGGTAAGGCTATGGTAATGGCAACAGGTCACACCCGTCGAGAGAAAAAGTGGGTAGAAACAAAAAAAGATAAGGCCTGATATATGGATCAGACACTACACGGTCGTGTTGTGCTTCACAGGAAGAATGGTTAGCTTCATACACGGGTGTGCAGGTTCATAGGTTGCAGAGGTCGACGATGGAGATAATGGCTCAATGCATGAATCCCTAGGTGAATCAGGTAAGATGGAAGACTTGCGAGAGTGGCAACCGTCATGAGAATCGTGAGGGTGGTGAGAATGGTGAGCGGGGAACCCTCAACGAGCTGAATTTTCCACCTAAAACTACATGCACCCAGGTTGACACATGTCTTACTGAAGCTACATGAGCTCCACTTAACACTTGTCCCCTTTCCCCAGGAACTTAGGACAACACAGATTATGTCCACCTTAGCCTTTAGGAAATAATAATATAATAGTATTCCTTTAGAGGTAAGCCCTCTAGCTTAGCCCCTAATCCTAGACACTTATCCCCTTCCCTTACCCTACCTAGTGTAGCTTAGTCCCCCAAAACTCTTTCTTCGTGGTAGGTCTACACGCATCGATGTAATTTTATTAATGATGTGAGTATTTACATATACAAATGTAGGATCATTGGCCTTAGCATCTGGGCTCTCCGGCCTAATAAACACATAAGTCTTTAAGCTTATAAATACTTGGCTCACCAGCCTATAAATATAATTGCAATTCAGCAGGGGCTCGACCTTGGGGTGTTACAATCCCCTCCCCATATTTTTTCACCGTCATCAGTGCAACATATTTACACAGCAACAACAAGATTTCCAAAATCTTAAAAAAGATGTGGGTACTCTGCCCGCATAGCATCTTCATGCTCTCATATTGCGTCCTCAGGATCGTACCAGGTCCACTGAACCTTTACAAAATTTATGTCTTGATTCTGGAGTTGCTTGTTCTTCCAGTCGAGTATGCACATAGGTTGCACTTGCAAAGAGTCTTCTTGCTCCACCTGAATCACATTCCAATCAATCACATGATTAGCATAAGGTATATACTTCTTGAACAATGATATATGAAATACATTATGAATAGCCATGGATGCAGGAAATGAAATCATATAAGCTCCCGGTCGAATCCTTTCTAGAATTTCAAACGGTCCACAATATCTGGCTGCCAACTTGGAACAACTTCCCAGCTTCAGGGAAATTTTGTTGGCTTTAACCTTCAGGAAAACATGATCACCCACTTTAAACTCCCTATGGTTTCTTCCTTTGTCTGCATAGTTTTTCTGCCTATCTTGGGTGGCCTTCAAATTATGTTTTATCTTTAACAATTTCTCTTCCATTTCCATGAGCAACTCTAGTCCAACCACTACCTTATCAGTTGGGTTGTCCCAACTTACTAGGGTGTTGCACTTTCTTCCATAAAGTGCTTCAAGCGAGATCATCTTCAGCAATGCTTGATACCCATTGTTGTAGGCAAATTCTACCAAGTGTAGACAATATTCTCATTTGGATGGTTTGTCCATCACATACATCCTTGTCATATCTTCTATCACTTGATTAAGTCTTTCTGTTTGTCCATCAGACTCAATATGATAAGTTATGCTGAAGTTCATATTTGTTCAGAACCCTTTGAATAATCCTCTCCAAAACTTTGAGGTAAAATTTGGGTCTCTGTTAGACACAATTGTCTTGGGAATGCCATGCAAGTGTGCTACTTCCATCATATAAATATAAACAACATCAGTTGCCTTGTGAGTAACCTTCATAGGAATGAAATGGGAGGCTTTAGTAAGCTTGTCCACCACCATCATGATTGCATCATGCTGCTTGCTTGTTCTAGGAAATCCTATGACGAAATCCATTGTTACAACTTCCCATTTCCACTCAGGAATGGGTAATGGATGTAGCAAACTAGCTAGGTGTCTATGCTCAACCTTTACCTTTTGAAACTCCAAGCATTTGGCAATAAAATCAACAATCTCCCTCTTCATGCCTGGCCAATAATATTGGCTCTTGACTGCTGAAACTATTTTCTGATATCTTGGGTGTCCTACATAAGGTACATTGTGCATTTCTTTTAAAATCACACTCCTCAATTTAGGACAATTTGGTACATAAACTCTGTTTCTGTACAAGAGAATTCCATCAATTCCCAATTCATAATCTTCAGCTTTCTACTGCATTTTACCTTGTTGCAAGTTTGTTACCAATTCCATGTACTGCAAATCTGATTTTGCAGCCTCATAAATTCTTCCTTTAAGATTCGTCTGATACATGCCAATGGTTGTAACATGCAGTTCATGCACTCTCCTGCCGATTCCATCAACCACCTTGTTCTCCTTTCCTTTGATATGCTTGATATCAAAGTCATACTCACAAAGGGATTCCAACCATCTACTCTACCTAGCATTCAAATTAGGTTGATCAAACAAATACTTCAAACCATTATGGTCTGTCCTTAGCTCAAACCTTTTTCCCATGAGGTAGTGCCTCCACTTCTTCAAATCGTGCACTATGGTTGCCAACTCCAAATCATGAGTGGCATAGAGCCTTTTATGTTATTTTAATAAATTTCTGGACTCAAAACATATCACAAATCCTTTCTGACTAAGGACTCCTCCTAGTCCTTCTTTGCATGCATCTGTGCAAACCACAAAATCTTCATTTGGATTTGCGATCTTCAGAATTGGAGCACTGGTTAACAACTGCCTCAATTTCTGAAAACTCTTTTCACATTCTTCTGTCCATTGAAACTTCTTCCCCTTCTATTGCAAGGAAGTGATAGGATGAGCTATTCTCAAAAACACCGCAATGAACCTTATGTAGTAGCCAGCTAGACCCATAAATGATCTGATTTCTGTCACATTTTTAGGTGTTTTCCACCCTTTAATGGCCTCAATCTTTTCAGGGTCCACTGTTATCCCTTCTTCAGATATGATATGCCCCAAATAGTGAATTATGTTTTGATAAAATGAGAATTTGCTCAATTTGGAATACAATTGATGCTCTCTTAGCACTTTCAACACCATCCTCAAATGATGCTCATGCTCTTCTTCCGACTTGGAATATACAAGGATGTCATCCAAAAAGAAAATAACAAACTTGTCTAAATATTCTCGGAAAACGCCATTCATTAAGCACATGAAAACAATTGGTGCATTTGATAACCCAAATGACACCACTGTGAACTCATAATGACCATACCTTGTTCTGAAGGCAATCTTTTTTATGTATTCCTCTTTAATCCTTACCTAATGGTATCCTGACCTAAGATCTATCTTTGAAAATATCCTTGCATCCTTCAATTGATCAAAGAGATCATCAATCCTTGGTAGAGGATACTTGTTCTTTATAGTCACTTTGTTCAACTGTCTGAAATTGATGCACAATATCAATGTCGCATCTTTCTTCTTCAAAAACAAGACTGGGGCACCCCAAGGTGACACACTTGGTCGTATATACCCCTTCTTCAAAATTTCTTCAAGCTGAATTTGCAACTCCTTCAACTCTAGTGTACTCATTCTGTAAGGATTCTTTGATACTGAAGTTGCTCCAGGCATTAAATTTATAGAGAAATCAATATCTCTCTTTGGAGGTAGTCTTGGTACCTTCTTGAACACATCTTCAAAATATTCCAGGACTGCATGTTCCTCCAGATTTGGCACGTTATCCTTAGATGCTTCTTCCATATGGGCTGCAAATATTTGATAGCCTTTCCTGTAACACTTCTTTAGCTACATTGCTGAGATTTCCTGGATAGTAACTACCCTAGAATCCCTTGGACCGCTTTTTGATTTCCTTCCTTATCCAAGCAAGTTAATGCCTTCTTATGGGAGTCTAATATGGCATGGTGTAGGTCCAACCAATCCATACCAATTAGGTAATCATATGATCCCAAAGGAAATATGTTCAAATCTTCCTTGGTACTCAGTCCATTCATGCCCACTGGACATGATTTAACCAACTCAACAACCTTTCTCTTGGCTCATGTAACCAGTTGCACCAACCAATATTTCCCATGCTTGCTTCTTGGTAGTTGAAATCTCTCCACTACCTTAGGATATACATAGTTATGACTAGCCCCTGATTCAATTAAAATAGTAAAGGCATGGTTATTGATCATACCTTCAACTTCAATCATGTGTGATTGAAACTCATCTTGCTTGTTTTCTAGGGATGCATTAATCCTATGTACTCTTTTTCCCATGTCCTCTATCGTTTCTGCTTGTTGAACATTGTGAACAACTCTCACTTTGTCACTTCTGTGACGACAATATCTATACCTATGATCTCCTTTACAACCCCAACATTCCATATGTGTATGCCTTGGCCTTTGCCCACCTACTTCAACCATCCTAGGCTCTCTCAAAATTGGTTGACCTTGAAAACTATTTCTGAAAAATGGTGGCTTGTTCCCCTTCTGCCTTTGCTCCCTTTTAAACTTATTCTTGTCTTCCCAAGCCCTCTGGAAAATAGGTTTGCCTTTTTGCTGATCAAACAAGAATTTTTCTCTCCTTATGGTTTCTTCCATATTTTTAGGATCATCATACTGGATCTTGTCACTGATGAAAGATGGCATCCCACTCAGATACCTTTGAATATTATCTGTCTCATCCTTGATGAAGGGGACATAGTTCAACAACTCCAATAATCTTCTTTCATACTCATAAATGGACATACTTCCCAACTTGAGTTCAAAGAACTCTTTCATTTTCTTGTCATAATACCTCTTAGTTAAGTACTTCTTTTCAAAATGCCTCTTGAATTCCCTCCATGTAACATTCTTCTCTATGACGTGTTGCACTTGCATAAGTTGATCCCACCATATGGATGCTTTTCTTTTTAGCTGATAGATGGAAATTCGTCCTTTTGCACGAGAAGAGTAATTCTGTAGTTGGAAACATTTCCTCATGCCCAACAACCATGCCTCATCATCTTCATCTTTCTTGTGCTCTCCATCAAAAGTAGGAGGTTTGATCTTATTCATTTCACCCTTCAGTTCATCCACTTCATATCTCCTATGCTTCATGAAAAGGGATGGACTTGAATTGCTATGCATCCTCTTTTTGGAATTCCTTCGGGAGTGTTGGTGATGTTTATTATCACTTCTTCCTCTTCTTTCCTCATCAGGGGTCCTGTGACTTCCTGATTTACTGGATCCACTTTCCTTATCCAATTTCTTTTCAATTATTTCCAGGTTCCGCATCATCTTCATATTGAAGTCTCCCTATTGCTCCCTCACTCTCATAAGCCTTTTGTTATCTGCCTGGTGAATTTGGACATCTTTCTGCAAATTAATAATGATGTTCATCATGCTCACTCCTTTATCTATTTATTCTCCATGCCCATTGGAGTTTGTTCCTTCAATTCCCAAATGGAAATCCATTCCTCTAACTTCATCCTCCGAACTGTAAGCGTCATGTGCTTCCTCCATTTCTTTTCACTAGGTAACAATTATGTTAGGTTCTGTCAATTGTTAACTTTGCAAAATGTGTAGTCAACTGAATTTGTCAGGCCATTAGACTTAATAATTCTCCAGAGTAACTTAAGCAATATGATTCAACAAAAAGAATAACATACTCCATTTTCAGTGGGTCTGGGTTGATCAAGAACCCCTCACGCTTCTATCTTTAAGCCCATCTCTGTCCTGCAACAATTTTCGGGCACTAGTCCCTTTTCTTCATCCCTCAAATCGCGTGTGACCACAGTTGTGACCAAGTGTTATTAGTTGGGTGCTTATCCGGAGCCTCGGGACCTCAGGGATCCGAAACTTCGGGCTTCGGAGGTTCTCGCAACTCCAAACCTCTAATTCCCCGTAGCGTCGAATTTGGAGAACTCACGAAGAATGGTGGATCGACGGTCCACAAATTCCTAACATTCAATGGCCGAGATCTGTTACGGAACTCTGGCTCTGAGAGTTTTGAAGCACTGCTCTACAGGTTCAACGGAGTACCGGATCGATGAACTCACAAAAAAAAAATCAACAGACTGTGCCTTCCCGCTAACCAATGACCATGATCAACTCCGAGACTCCGGGCTTCAAAAGTTTCTGACTGTCCACACTCTCAAACCTTTCGGAGTACCAAATCTTCAGAATACGAGATCTACTACTGCATGTCCCTCCTTGATCAACAATGAGGATTTACTCCGCTCTCCAGGGCTTCAGAAGTATTCAAACTTTAACAATTCTTAACCAAGTTCAACTGCTTTGTGCAATCCATCAGGGGCCCCACTGACCACACTCGAGGAAGGTGTCACGTGGCAGAATACTAGAATCAAACACATGGCCCAATCAGGCGGATGACACATGTCACATTCTAACTGGCATAATCAATCTTCGAAAGGTACATAACTCACTGACATGTGGCACGCATCTCATGTGTCCACGTCATCTCAGGTGAAGTCATCAAGTCATGTCACTTCAAGATTTTGGGAGTTCCGGGACTTCGAAATATTTTTACATTAGCACATTCTAATTCTTCCAAACGTCAAACTCTGAAATAGCCAATTTGCTGACACGTGTCTCTTTTGATGAATGGTCTGGATTAACTCTGGACTTAGGGACTTCAGGCTTTGGGAGTTTGTGCCTTAGCACACTTTGTTTCTCCCGAGCGTTGAATTCCAAACTTCTGTGAGTTCTACGGTTCACAACCTCCCACGCAAAGATCTAACGAATGAGATCTATTTTCATCACTGTTGCGCCTTACCACTTGCTCCTGGCTTGATCTACGACTTCGATCTATCTTCAGCCAAAACCAATGGTCAAGCACTTCTCCTCGGATCTACTGTGTAGATCCACTCTGGGACTTCAGAGCTTCGGGCTTCACCCCCTTTTTCCCTATCACACATAAACTTCACCGAAGTCATGAAGTCTGAGGTACTTAGGGGTTAATCCTCATGCACCTTTCTCCAGATTTGATGGCTAGAAAACATTGGTCTTTCCCCTACGCAGATCTTACGTCCCAACTTCAAACATTGTGGTTCCAAACCCATGGTTACTGTAGTCTTTTTTCTCTTCTATCTTTGTTGAACTGCTATACCTCTTGAGCTTCTGAACATAGTCCCAGTGACACTCTGAACTTCGAGTTTTGTCCCTTTCGACAACAATTCGTTCTGAAATATTTGTCTCATTAACCACTAACATGGCCCATCTAGGCTCAATGTTGAAACCTTGGCTCTGATACCATTTTGTAACATCCCCAACCACCCAACATGCCAGGAAACGCCACAGTGGAAACAAATTTCTGCTATGATACCATTTTGTAACGTCCCTAGCCACTCAACAGGCAAGGAAACGCCACAGTGGAAATAACTTTCTACTCTCATACCATGTTGTGATCGTTCCTAGCCTTAAACTAACAGACCGGGCTATGCCACCGAATAACTTTGTGGAAATATTTACAAACAATACTTAACAGGAATAAATAGAGATAACAATTGATATTCATATATATTCCTATACATATCTATCTAATGCAATTTAAACAGTTATAACATTATGTTCATGCACCTATTCATGCAAAAACACCAACATTAAACATACATGCAATATATACAGACAATTCTAATAACATTATAACTTGATTTCAAGATACACATCATATAGAGAACAAATATTTGGTACTTATCTTTTAATAGATGACCACCAACTGTGTGAAGACCTTCCACGACCCTCCCAGCCTTAGACCACGCTTCTCATCACGCTCAACAGTGGGTCACCCCCGAGCTGGGACTAAAATCCACCAAGAAAGGGATTCCTAGGCTTGGCAAGGACAACAGGAAAGTCGCACAGATCAACAGAAAGGATTTACTCCCAGAAGCCACTTACGCCCACAGACCCTCATTCCCCACATGCTTGTTCCACCCTAGAAGTGTACACCTTCACTATCACAAGTCCATCGGTTGTCCAGTCCTTTCCAGGGCTTCAGTAGAATGCTGGACCAAAAGTCTCAGAATACTGTAGCTGCTACAGGACTCCCTTAAGAAGAACTCACTTCCCCAACACATTCTCTCACCTGGAGAGAGTTGCTCATAGGCATGACAACCTGCCTCTTCTATCAGCTCTTAAGTCTAGCGAGTAAACTTCGCAGCAAAGAAATTGGGTAAGGCTCTGGTAATGACAGCAAGCCACACCAATCCAGAGAAAACGTGGGTAGCAACAACAAAAGCTAAGGCATGATATATGGCTCAAACACTACACGATCGTGTCGTGCTTCAAAGGAAACACGATTAGCTTCATACATAGGTGTGCAGGTTCATAGGTTGCAGAGGTCGACGATGGAGGTAATGGCTTAATGGATGAATCCCTGGGTGAATCGGGTAAGATGGCAGACTTGCGAGAGTGGCGACCATCGTGAGAATCATGAGGGTGGTGAGAATGGTGAGCGAGGAACCCCCAACGAGCTGATTGTTCCACCTAAAACTGCATGCGCCCAGGTTGACACATGTCTTCTTGAAGCTGCATGAGCTCCACTTAACACTCGTCCCCTTTCCCCATGAACTTAGGACAACACAGATTATGTCCACCTTAGCCTTTAGGAAATAATAATATAATATTATTCATTTAGAGGTAATCCCTCTAGCTTAGCCCCTAATCCTATACACTTAGCCCCTTCCCTTACCCTACCCAGTGGAGCTTAGTCCCCCAAAACTATTTCTTCATGGTAGGTCTACATGCAGCGATGTAATTTTATTAATTATGTGAGTATTTACATATACAAAATCAGACTCATTGGCCTTAGGATCTAGGCTCTCCGACCTAATAAACACATAAGTCTTTCAGCTTATAAACACTTGGCTCACCAGCCTATAAACATAATTACAATTCAGCAGGGGCTCGGCCTTGGGGTGTTACACGAACCTCCTTTAAATAACTTCGATACATTTATATATCCAAATCATATATTCATGTACTAATAGTGACTATATTGACCTCTATATATACATATTTTCACTCATTTCACATGTGAGATTTTTATTAGGCCGACCCTTATTACATATACAATCATCCCATTACATATACATCTAACCCCATATATGCTCCATTTGGGGTTATATCATAACCACAATTAAATAATCCATGCACAATTGCAAGGGTAATGTCGACCCACTTCAGGGTGGAGAAACACTCTACAATCAATGCCCATCACAAATGACTGAAAGAAGAAGAGGCATTAGCAAAACCATTAAAGGAGCACATGAAACAATGTGCATAATGTGAAATGAATGCTACACCAACCTCCACACATGCTTGGACCAATGTGGATGTTACGGTATACCACATGGACTCATCTACATGGATAATTAAATTGTTCAAGTTTAGGTGGCCCTCAAGTAATGTCTCTACCCTAATATTCATGTTTGTAAGAAATACATATTTTATATTGTATTTCAAAATTTAATGTAGTACTCTTTTAATTCGCCTCCAAATCTAAAAATATAAATTAATTGTGATACAACTTTATTTGAACTTGTAATTCTATTGTGAATTAATTGCCCATCCTTAAAAAAAAACAATATTGTTTGTGAAACCTAATTGATTTACAAAAATAACTAAACAATCAATGTTATGGATACGCAAAGTACTTTAAAGAAAAAATAATATTTAATGGTTCATAAATTTAATGAATACTTACAAAGTATATATATAT
>ML781074.1:1050409-1064334 GCA_009831015.1 Picea engelmannii
ATTATAAAGAAGTGTGCCAATAATGTATTATTTTAATGTTTAAAACCCAAAACTAAACTTATAATTAATACAATAAAAACTCCCCCCTCAAATTTTTTCTCACTATCTCCCATCTTAATTTTTTTTAACTATTTAAGTATACCACTTACTTCTAAAAAAATTATTTTGGAAATCATTTAAGTATACCACCTACCTCTAAAAAAATTCTATCTCCCATCATAATTTTTTTTTAACTATTTAAATATACCACCTACCTCTAAAAAGTTATTTGGGAAATCATTTAAGTATACCACCTACCTCTAAAAAAAATTATTTTGCAAATCATTTAATTATACCACCTATATTTGATTTTATATAATTTGAAATTTTATATTATATCTTGTTTCAAGATTTGAGTCATTTGGTAAGCAAAAAATAGTACTATTATCAATGTTTAAAGCATTTTAAAACATCTTTTTATGTGAAATTAGAGAAAAATTAGCATATTAATGTGGATTCATAAATTATTTTTCAAAAACTTTTTGGTCAATTGTTCGTATCCACTTATCTTTTAAGGGTCATTTTAGATATTCCGTTAACAATACCAATCACTTTAAGTTGTTTAAGAAAGTTTGTCAATTGCTGAAATAGTCGAGGGCTATTGTTGATATATGTACCTTTTCTCTAGTCACATGATTACAAAGATGAATAGTTTTAGAAGACTAATATAAGGTTGTGATATGAACCTCTATGAAGCAATCATGGTTTCACGTTAAAAAATGGTAAGAAAATTTGAGTGCTAAGAGATTAGAGAGGGATTTTCTTCAACCTCACAAGAAAGGTCTTTCCAACAAATGCATATTTGAATTTTAAATCTTACTAGATCTGGTTGTATAGCTCACCTCCTTCTCCTCCAATTCTATTGTGTTAGATTTTCTAAACATAGTACGATTTCTTCCTCATACTTTGACTTGAATGTTGTTGTTTAAACATTCATTTATTTTTTATATAAAATATTATTATATTATTAATATTTTACAAAATTTAAAATTATTAGTAATAAATTATTTACAAGTAAGAATCGAATAAAATTGTTCACCTAAATCATTATTAAAAAATTATTGAAAATAAAAAAAACAAAACAAAATTCAATGACTAGATGAACATCATTTTCATCCTCACAGATTAACAATATTGAAAAATCACTAAAAACCCAATTACAAAATTTCATGAGTAGATGAACAACGTTTTCATCCTTACACATTGACAATGTTGGAATAATAAGATAATGCTTCATGATCTACACTGCATGCCATATTCTCTATCAAATGCTTAATGATCTACACTTCATGCCATATTCTCTATCAAATGCTTAATGATCTACACTTCGTGCCTTATTTTTTTTTTATATATATTATAAACAACATCTCTATACAAGAAGTGTTAAATTTATAAATATTGTGAGAATGATATCAATTTTTTTGTAATTTCAAGATTATATTTATCAAATAAGGAATTGCAATGATTATATATAAAATCACGGTGGTTCCATTAAAAGATTTTGCTATTAAAATAATGAGCTGAGTAACCGGCATAGATGACATTTACTCCATGGAATTTAGACCTAAGAACATTAAGTATAAAATAATAATGTGTATTATTTAAAAAGTTTAAATAATTATAGTTTGATAGTTTTATATCTTGGTTTTTTAGATATTTTTTTATTTAACTTTATTTCAAATTAAATTAAAATTAATGAATTTTTGAGTGGTTAATTTTATATAATTTAAATAATAGAAGTTTTTCAATATATTATATTTAAATTTTATTTCTTAAATGAATAAAATTTAAATAATAGAAAAATAAATATGATTTTGTATATTCATTTAAAGTCCCTGAAACTAATATAGTCCAGTAAAGATATTCCATTTAATAGCTTTTTTTCTTTCAATTTTTTTTCTAAATGGATTGTCAAAGCAAAGTATCTTGGTGGTTGGGGATTAAGGAATATTCACCTTTTTAATAGAGTTTTGGTAGCAAACTCTTTGTGGCTAGTGTCGACCAAGGATGGAATTTGGCATAGGGTAATCAAAGACAAATACTTTCCTTATATATCAGTTCCTACTTGGTTCACAATGGCTACTAATAACTCGCCCTTAGCTTCATAGGAAAATTCTTTTAAAATCACTTCATCTTATTACTCATTGGTTAAGCTGGAGTCATGGGTCAGGACATTCAGTTTTAATTTGGAAAGATCAGATCCTAGGCTTGGGCTTGGGGAACTCTTCTCTACTTACTCAAGTTCTCTTACTTGCCTTAAAACACAAAAACATAAGATATCTCTATCAAGCTAGAGGTAAGAATAGGCTGGGGTGGAAAGATAGTGTCGAGCTAGAACTTGTGGGAGATTTGGCACTTGAATGGGAATTCTTTTGTAGGGTTTTAATTGGTACAGGGGTTCAAATTCAGAACAAATAAGATGAATTGATTTGAATTGGTGGTGACAATTTTGGTATTCCAACAACATATAGTGCCTTAGCAAAAACAAATTGGCAGCCACCGATTGGAGGATGGAGGAGGAATATGTGGTCATGGGAAATTGCTTTAAAAATTACAGTGTAAAATCTTAAACTGGGATAATCTAAAAAAAATGATGGGAAGGACAAAATATCTGCCATTTATGTTTAAGGGACTCGGAGACACTCTTGCATTTGTTGGTTAATTGTAACTTTACTCAACAAGTTTGGTAGAAGATAAAAAGTGGACTTAATATAAATTCTGCTTGGGAAGGAAATAATTTATTTATATGTTTTGACAATTGGATTAAAAAGGAATGGAATTTCAATTGGTTTTAAGTAATGGGGGAAAGTGGATAGTCACATAGGCACTCAAAAAGTGTTCTTTCCCATAATTTTCAAGATTCCCAGTGAAGCTCTGCCTACAGTTGGATGGTTTGATGGTGCAGCTCAATCAAATGGATTACACAGTGGGGCTCAGGGAGTGATTAAACTACCCGACACTACTGTTTACAAATGGACTATCAATTGCGGTCCATGTACAAACACAAGAGCTGAACTACTTGGTGTTTGGGAATCCTTAATCTTGGCTACTCGTGTGGATATTGATACACTACAGGTCTATGGAGACTCAAAAATAGTAATTGACTCGCTAAACTTCAAAGGAAATTTACAAGTCATCTTTTTAGAGGGATAGAAGGATAGAATTAGAAAACTAATCAATACATTCAGTATAATCAGATTCTCTCACATATTCCAGGAACATAATTGAGAGGATGATACACTTTCCAAAAATGTTTATATAATCCAGAAGAGAAGATAATATATAACAAATGGATAAAAGGAAACCAAGAACCTTCTCTTTTTTTTCTCTTTTTTTTCACCTTTTTTAGCATATTTCTATTCCTAATGTTTTTTTTGTAATTCTGCAAAAAATATCATAAAGTAAGAAGGTAGATACTTTATATTCTCATACAATCCCTGATCAGTCTGAGATAGAAAGTATACTATAATAGTTTGTATGTTTTTGAGAAGTTGTTGGATTGTTGTTTTCATTGAACAGTTTTAATCGTTATGTATTTTACCTGGAAAGGTTATTTTGGTGATTTGCAATTATTATATTCAATATAATGAGAAATTTTTTACTGGAAAAAAAACTTTTTTGGATTTATACTCCCTTAGTATAGTGAGGATGATGCCCGTGGTCGTGATGCCCGCCTGCTTCATTCTGTCTGATCTACCGATACTTCCCTGTCGTGTGGTTCATCCTGTCATGGCATGTTGTTTTTCCAGTGTCTATGGTAGTTTTCGTGGGCTTGATTTGTTGTTCGCCCTGTGATAGATGTTTGACCCAAGGAATGCCCGGAACCAGGTTGTGATGTAACTCCTATTCCTTCCGTCCTGGCCTTTCAATGAAGATTTGCCATATTTGATCTTTATACCTCACGACAATGAACTTGTTGCCACGGGTTTGCTTGCTTGAAGGAGGTTGGCGGGCTGGCTGGCTTGACAAAACCAAGTTTAGATTATAAATTGAAACCAGCCAAAAAGTTATATATACATGTTTGATTGTGTCTGTATTGATTTTCTCTCTCACAAATGTAAGCACGTTACATTTGGACAAGTGGAACCACGTTCAAGAGCTACGCATGCGAATATTCTTATGGAAAGATGTATTTAACTTTCTTTATCCACCGACTTTCATGCCATTTATTCAAAGCTTGTCTTCAGCGGAGGCGTGGGCCTCCACAAGCTGTCGAGCATGTGGTCGGTGGGTGAGTTACTTACCCAACATAAAAACCAATAATATACATCCAAAACCAGATGTAATTGAATCTTCAGCAACATTATGATCATAGATTTGGCTATAAGACTTTGCAGAATTGAATGGATTAATGCTTTCGGTTCAGCACAGAGCTGGGGAAGCTTCATAAAAGCATTGTATTTTGAAATGGGTTTGTTCAAGGATTGGCAGGGAGGTCAATACATGATGAAATTTCTCACTGTGAAGTTGGATGTCTCATTATTGTATTTGCACAGCTTGAGAGCTAACTGAAGCAGTAACAGATTCCGCTATTTGCATGTGCAATCTACCATTGTTTATGGCAAGTTTATTAAGAGGAAGGATTGTTTTGGAGATTCACAGATGCCCAACTATTCTGTGAGACAATTCATGAAGTACATCTCCAATGGACTCCATCCTCCTGCAATTCCTTCACTTAAAATATGTTATACTCACCTTTGAGATCCACGCCAGTGCACTGTATTGTGGACCAACGAAGAGATCACGAGATCAAAATAATCAGATGCCTGGAATGCTAAAACAACTCTCTCAGAAAAGCTTTCTTACATCTACATTCCAGTGATTACTACACATGATGATGATTGGACTGATCAAAGTTATGAAGCCAAACTGGGTTTACTGCCAATATGTTTCTATCCAGAGATCTGAACCTGTAACAATCTTGTTTGCCAATTGTTGCAACTGTATGGAATCGATTTTTTTTGGTTCTTTTTCTTTGTATGGATTAATCATTCGATTACTATAAGGCTTAATTGAAATGGGCCAAGGTTATTGAAACTATGAAATATACGAGCGCTGGAATTGCGTTCTTTTCCAAAGCAGGAAAAAGTATGTGATACTCAGGTTACTTGCTTTGTAAAATCTTCAGATTACTTGTTGCAACTCAGGTTACTTGCTTTGTAAAATCTTCAGGTTACTTGTTGCAACTGTATGGAATCGATTTTTTTTTTGGTTCCTTTTCTTTGTATGGATTCGAATAATTCGATTATTATACGGCTTGATTGAAATGGGCCAAGGTTATTGAAATTATGAAGTATAAGAGCGTTGGAATTGCGTTTTTTCCCTTATTGTATTGGCTGGAGTTTGGGCCGTGATAAAAATGGGAGGGATTTTTTCCCAAGCACGAAAAAGTATATGATACTCAGGATTACTTGCTTTGTAAAATCTTCCGTTATATTGAAAATCCGAAAGTTAAACCTCCACACACATATATATAGTTCATTTCCATCTGGATTGCTGCTAAATACAACCATATTTAACTTAACTTTTCCATTGGGCATCGTTGTAAACCATGGTATTTTGGATAGTTTAAACGGATTTAGTCTTTTTTTTTTTTAAGCGTTTTAAGCGAAAACCAATTTATAGTTCGACGTTGGTCTTTCTGGGTGTTTTCATTTGGATGTTTGTTCTTGGCTCCCTGCATCTAGCTTCCTGGGTATGTTCCTTCTGGTCCTTTTTCTCTTGCAAGAACAAAGTGACAACTCTTTCCCTTTGTTATTCGAATTACTGTCCCTGGTTAGATAGAAGGCTATTTCTTTGGTTCCTCTTTAAGGGAGATGAATCTCAGTTAACCTGGTTTAGTTTGAGGATAAGGAAAAAGTTTCATTGTCCCCAGGATTTTTTTTTGTTGTGTTGGCGATATGGAGGCGGTTTTCCCCTTCACCCCTATTCTGGCGCTTCCTATTAGCTGGTGAATCGGCCCTCTGGGGCCTCTCTGTCTAGTACCTCTGACTTCGTTTTGTATGTAGCCTCTCTTTCAAGGAATATTTCAGGGGTGGGGGGTCGCTGGAGATTGCCTCTTCTCCTGGTCCTCTTGTACTCTTGCCTAGATTCATTTCAATTTCTCTCTGTTTTTCTAAGAAGGTTTTGGTTACGTCGAAAGGTGTATATCTATTGGAGATGGGCACAATTAATGATCTTTTAATCTTAAATTCTAATCTGATGGTTATGCATTGAATATGCTGGCATATTCTTAGTCGTCCTCCAAAATCAATGGATCAGATTTATTGTTGATAACTTCCTTGCATTTATAAATGCATCTGTTAACCTGTTTACTTTTTAACATTTACCTAATCATATTAAGAAATTATTGTAACATCATATGATTGCCAAGTTTAAATAATTAACTTTTGGAATTCTTCAGAATTTCATTATCTGACTCAATTAGAGTTTCATTATCTGACTGGTTTTTTTTATCAACCGTAACTCTTTCATTATCTGACTTATCTGACAGGGTTTTTTAAAGCAAAATTTTTTTTATCAACCGTAACTCTTTCGGAGTTCACCAACCACAAGTTAGCGGCTATGCTAGTTACTTCTCAAGCCTTGCCATCTCTATTATATCTCTGAACAATTCAGAGGTTTATTATGGGATCTCGAGACTGCAAAGATGCCATCAACAATCTTTATGCCTCTATGTACAACTTGGAGAGGAATGAACAAGAAAGTTTGGAAAAATGATGGACATCTTACCGATTCATGGATAGAAAATTTCTGTGATATAGAAATGGAGTGTTATAAAATCAAACACACAATACATCATGAAAGTGATACACTCTCTACAGACTCAGCATCTTCAAAGACAGTCTTCAGGCCAAAAGCAGGAACAATAGGCAAATGAAACTACCGGTACCGGCCAGCGCTATACTCCTACATATCTAAAATGATTTTTCTTTCTCTGATCTATGTTCTGTAAATCAATATGTATTTTGAAAATCCTTTTCTGGATATATACATTATATCCATGTAAAGAAAGAATTAGTGTAGAAGCTCTAATTTCATAAGGCAAAATATTAGGTAATAAATCAATATGTATTTTGAAAATCTTTTTCTGAATATATACAAATAAAGAAAGAATATATACATGTAAAGAAAGAATTAGTGTAGAATTTGTAATTCCACTATTACAAGGTAATAAATCATTTGAAAATCTTTTTCTGAATATAAGGCAAAATATACGCTGTAATTTCATAAGGCAAAATATTAGGTAATAAGGTTTTGTGGATATATACATGTAAAGAAAGAATTAGTGTAGAATAAAGATGTAGTTGATAATACTTTTTGAAACGAAAATTTTCATTTTTATTTCTTTAAACTTGAGAAATTTTCAATCTAGGCTTTAACATTCGTGGTTTCAGCAACGACCAACATGGTTACTAAAGGGGAAGGGAACGGAATCCCCTTCTACAAGCAGGTAGTGGTTGATAGAGGGAAAGGCTCATTAGGCGTTGGTTTCAAAAAACCTCTGACAGACACCTTAGGATCAGGATCGGACAAAAATCAAAAGGGTAACCAAGAAAAAAGTGATCGCGTGGGGGAAGAAGCCAGAGAAGCCCAGAACGGTGCGCAAGAAACAACGAACCCCAGTAGGGTAGATGGGCGCAACCCATGTAAACCTAAAACAACATTGATACTCAAGGTTATACTGGAAGATCCCTAAACACAACTCTTCTGGGATCAGATGAAGATGCATGCACTGATCTGCAAGTTCATGGGCCTGTGGCCCACAGAAAAAACGTTGCACAGCTGGATAAAATACCAATTGAAGCCAAGTGGAAAAGTTGAACTCCACCTGGGTTCAAAAGGATTTTTCACAACAGTCTTTATGAACCTGGAGGACAGGGATAAAGTCTTTGAGGGGGGGCATATTTCCACACCTCTACGGGGTTGTACATGCGTCCATGGAAGAAAAACTTCTCCCCAAAGAAAGAGACCTTTAAAAATGTCTCAGTCTGGCTAAGGCTTTACTCCTTACTACTAGATTACTGGCTGTCATCTACCTTCGAAGAAATAGGGAACAAGCTTGGAAAATATGTCAAGACATCGGAAACAACCTTAAAAGGAAGATACACATCCTATGCAAGGATCTGCATAGAAATGGATGTCTCGGGGGTGCTCCCGGAAGCCATAAGCCTGGAATTTAGGGATGAGGAATGGATACAAAGCATAGACTATGAGAAGATCTCGTTTCGATGCCGAAGATGTCATGAATATGAACACTTAATAAGAGAATGTCCTCTCAATAAAAAAACAAGAGACATAAAACACCAAACCACAACAGGATGAGGACGAGTTTGTGAAGCCAAATCACAAAATCAGAGGAAATAAAAGACAAGGCAAGGCCCCAACAGGAAGCAACCCGGAAGCCAGGATTAAAACAGAAGGAAGAGGCGGGCCCAACCAAGGGGAAGGAAGAGGAAAGGAAAAGACGAAGGCTATTTCATTTGGATGTTTGTTCTTGGCTCCCTGCGTTTAGCTTCCTTGGTATGTTCCTTCTGGTAATTTTTGTCTAGCAAGAACAAAGTGACAACTCTTTCCCTTTGTTATTCGAATTACTGTCCCTGGTTAGATAGAAAGCTATTTCTTTGGTTCCTCTTTAAGGGAGATGAATCTGGGTTAACTTGGTTTAGTTTGAGGATAAGGAAAAAGTTTATTTGTCCCCTTAAAGATTTTTTTTGTTATGTTGACGATATGGAGGCAGTTTTCCCCTTTACCCCTGTTCTGGCGCTTCCTATTAGCTAGTGAATCGGCCCTCTGGGACCTCTCTGTCTAGTACCTCTGGCTTCGTTTTGTATGTGGCCTCTCTTTCGAGGAATATTTCAGGGGTGGGGGTCGCTGGATATTACCTCTTGGCCTGGCCCTCTTGCCTAGACTCATTTCAATTCTCCATGTTTTTCCAAGAAGGTTTTGGTTACTTCTCAAGCTTTGCCGTCTCTTTTATATCTCTGAACAATTCAGAGGTTCATAGGTTTATTATGGAAGTAATACACTCTTTACAAACTCAACATCTTCAAGACAGTCTTCAAGCCAAAAACAGGAACAATAGGCAAATGAAACTACTGGTACGGGCGAGCGCTATATTCCTAGATATCCAAAATAAATTTTCTTTCTTTAATCTATGTTCAGTGATATTTATTTTAAAATTCTTTTTCCAGATATATACATGTAAAGAAAGAATTAGTGTAAAAGATGTAATTCCATTTGGCAAAATATTAGGTAATAGGGTATATATAGAGATGTATCATATCCAAATTTTATGTATGTATTTGAAATTTTATGATCTATTTTAATAACCAAAAATGATAATTCAAATAAAATATTTGACTTTCCAAAATAATAATAATAAATATATTATTCATTTTAAATAAAAATCTTATATTATATTATATTTTATGAAAATATTTTTATAAAAATCTGAATTTATATTTTTAGGTTACAATTTTTATTTTTTTTTATAATTGCATTTCATATCAATTCCACATGCTTAGTGTTGGTTTCATCTTAATATTTATATGTTATATGAATGATATAAGTTACACATTGACTTAAGAAAAGTTTAGTTTAGTTTTTTTTTTTATTATTATTATGTTTTTTTTTATAAATATTTTATTTTTTATTTAATGGTCTTAATTTATTAATATTATTTTAAGCTTTACAATTCATATAATGTGTTGTCTATCATATTTAGCTAGAGTTTATAAATGTAGATGAAGATATATCAATTTTAGGGTTTTTTGGTTTATTCTCTAAGAGAGACAAGTATTGCATGGCAGCGTTGCCAGGTTGAATTGGGAATAAATGCATAGGGATGAGAAAAAAGTAGTGGAGGCAAATGGAAACGGCAGTGGAGACATGGCAAGTAGCATGAAGCACATGTGATATCCATGCAGGAAATGATACATAGCTTCTAGAGAAATTTTGGCATTGAAACCATTTAGTTTTTGAAAGTATATAATCCATCTTGCTTTTATTTTTTACCAGTAGTCTGACTTGCTATGTTCTAAATTTGAGTTCCTACCTTGCATGTTTTATTTCTTCAATGTATTTATGAAATTCATTCATAACGATTTATGTATACTTCCAACATGTTAGAGTTAAGTACAATTTTCATAGATCATCTGGTTTGTGTATCTCTATATGTGCCAAGACAAATAAAGTTATATGCATAGCAGGAGAAAAAGATAAAACACACAAGACACATGTAAAGTTATATTCAAATTAAATAAACACAATTTCTTGACATTCAGTATAGTTGAAGATAAAAATTTATGAGGACATAAATATAAAAGGAGATAAAAATAGTTTTATTTGAAATATATTAAAAAATAATATTGTCTGTTACATATTCCTGGAAATTTAAATGTGTTTGTCATATAGACTGGGATTAGGGCTCTCGTGGACCATAAGAGAAATATGTACAAGAAATAGGACTGTGGAAAGAAGAAGTGGGCAACGATAGAGAGAAAGACCTGAAAAGAAGAAATTGGAAGGTATCAGTCTTTGGCTAGACATTTTTATTTAAAAAGGTGGAATAATTGGACTGATAAAAAAAGCAGGATGTAATCGGTATAGACTTACAATGATGGTACATATCACCCTTTTTCTATTTGCTTGCTGATGCCTTTTTATTGTTGTCGTTGATTACTATTGGAATCGTGCCAACTATCTGTTTCCCTTCGTCGGCGACCTGCTCCATTGCCCTTTGGACCCATTCTTCAATGTAGCCTCTCAAGGGAGCCACGTTGATCTCATCTCGGATTTTTATGTTGAAAAGTTCATTTTCTAATTCCCTTAGATCGATAGAAAGATTACGTAGAGCCTGATCAATTTCTTCATTTTGTACTGAATAGTCGACTAGCCAGTTGTCCACGTCATCTTCACCATATTCAAGGATGTTGTAAAAAAAATTCTAAAGACAACCCCTTAAAAATATCAACTTGTTTATCGAATGTTTACTTAGTTAAGGGCAAGGAGTTGACAATTAAGTTGGGGTCTTGGACCTCGTTGGTACTTCCGGCTAAGTCTATTTCGATCAACTTTTTGAATAATTTTTCTTTCTTTGATATGGCTTGTTCACATGATTGGACAATGAGATGCAAGTTCTTCACTTTCTCTTTCCAGCATGCATTTAATTGAGTGATCTGGTTTTGGGAGGGGAGATCTTCTTGTTTTCTTCTCGTATCTGTCATGTTGTTGACATGGATGCCAAAAGGGATGATCGTGTCTAAATAGAAATGTTCTTCATTTTTTAAATCTATCTGCAAATGTTCGTGCAAAGCATGTGCCCTCGTTCCAAGGGAAGCCATACTTTGTGATGTTTCCCATGCCTCATTAATCAACTCCATTATTTTCTTGATATTCTTCTTCACATAGCCTCTACACGATGCGAGGAGGTTGGAGGATCCTTTTAACTTGGCTGCAGGGGTGGCAGGCATGGCTATTGCTAAAGGACTGGAAATCAATGGCATAGGAATCAAAGCTTCCTCCAATTCCTTGACTCGTTCCTTCAGTCTGGCATTCTCAGCCTCAATGCCTCTAATGGAATCATTAAGAGCATCTCTGGTTGCTCAGTGAAGTCGAGAGATTTGGGATGGCTGCATTTTCTCAAGTTTAATCTCTAAACGAGATTTCCCTTTCTTATTTTTTACATCTCTCTTTTCAATAATTAAATTTTTAGACTCACTGTCAAAAACAACGCTCTGGAATACGAAGGATTCATCTTCGTAAAAAATTTGATCTTAGCTATTTCCATTGGGAGACTATGTTGGATCGTGTCCCCTACCTGATCAAGGTTGCAAAATATGTTATCCAGACCAGTCTCAAGTTCCATGTTCTCACTCTCAATTTCGGGCTCTTCTGCTTTCTCTACAATTTTTTTTTCTCTTCTTCTTCATAGAAGCTTGTGAGAACTATCAATTTTAGCACGAGGATGGTTGTTATCTCCTCCTTCGTTTAAATAATTTTGGGTTGCTTTCTTACTGGAGTGGGCCGTTGGAGCAATGCTCCGGGATGTCGTACTCTTGGAAGTGGTATCCGAGGATTGAACACTCTTCTCACCGGGGCCTTTTCCCTATTATGTGTACAATTCAGTGGTGTTTTGCAACATGTCTAGGTCGTCAGCGTCAGAAGCAGGAGTGTTGTCGTTAGTGTCTTTGTTTTTGCTCAGGCGTCTCTAGAAAAAAGAATTGTTGAAGCCAATTGCAAGTAAATGTTCTAAAAATATTCCATTAAGGTCGAACCCTCTTATCCTTTCAACATATCTTAGGTTCAAGTTGTTGAAATGGACTGCGAATTTGTCAATTTTGTTGACGTTCCTCAACACAAAGTTCTCAACTTTTCAAGGCAGAGGAATGAACTATTTTTTTCTCTTATCATGGAATAGATGCAACCCATAGTTGTATTGCCTTGCTTTTTATGTAACAATTATGTCAGTAATGTGACATGGAAGGAAAGAAGGATTTTCCTTGGAGCCAAAAATCCTTATCACACTATAATTCTCCATTTGTTCAAGTGCCCCCTTCCTATTGAAAAACTTGGTTTCTTGGTCAGACATGTGGGGAGCATCCTTTCCTAATAATAAAACTTTGAAAACAGAGACAAATTCATTAAAAACCTCATAAAAACAGTGGGAGGCCTTGTGCCTCCACAAGGCCTCGTACTAGAAGGTTATTGGGTCGATTTCTCAGTTTACCTTCTTGGACACAGACAATTTTGGAAATAGACAACATTGCGCTATCACGAAAACTAAGTAGGATGACATACACAATTTCTTCTCATTTTTTAAGCTTGACAATTGGCTACAGATTTCAATGGAAATTAGCTTCCCCCAATCAAAAATGGCTTGTTCCTTGACTATGAAATACAAAATATAAAGAACCATGCGAGAAATACTTGTTGTGGATTCATGTCCTGTTATTCTTGTAAACAACCATGCAATTTTTCGGAATGGATTTATAAATGAACTAACATGCAAGCTTGTGATATCTTTAGGAACTATCGTCGGGTCTTCCAGGAACTTGGGCAGGAGGTCCAACCTGTTATTATGCATTTTTAGGAACTGCTTGGAGTCTTCTCCTCTGAACGTCAATGTTGGCTACGTCAATCTTAACATCTTGTGGAAGACCTGAGGTGACAAAGAAACAGGAGAGTGGTCCCGTAGTGGAATAATTCTTTGGCCTGAAATATATTTATCGGCGCACCAAGAGACATTTCCTTACAATCAAAAACTTCAGGGACACAACCTGCACGAGCAATTCCAGAGGTCCAACTTATTTCATTCTGGGCAGAAAGGGATGAATATAAAGAATATTCCCCGGACCACTGGAAGTTCTGGTCCTCACGCATGATGATGTTCACTGTATCTCCACAGAAATGTTGTTGAGTTGGTGCCATAAGTTTATGAGAACGTTTGTTTGCTCCAAACGATGCTTGAAATGAACAGTTAGAGGGGATAATATAACCCTCTGAAAATGTTAGTTCAATGCATGTGAATGGGAAATCTCCTCGAGCCTTTTGCTCTTTAATGACAATCTCTATGGGTGTTGCATGATGAGTTGTTAGCAGTAAAGCTTAGTTATTACATACTTAGAAGTGCGAAGGTGGCGGGTACGACAAAGAGAAATTAAGAATTGGAGGTTTCGTGAACACGCCAACCCGACGATGCACGAACGACAGTCCATGATGTTTGAAATTAACACTAGGAAGAGATAATATATAATATAACCCTCCAAAAATCTTGATTTAAATCATATTAATGGAAGATCTCCTCGAGCCTTTCGTTCATTAATGACAATTTTTACGGTTCCTGCATGATGAGTTGTTAGCATTAAAGCTTACTAATTGCATAT